>PVJN01004304.1:2500-91566 GCA_004026805.1 Lasiurus borealis | reverse complement strand
TGGGGGGTAATGAGGGAATAAGGACACATATGTAATACCTGAATCAATAAAGAAATTAAAAATAAATAAATAAGTAAATAATAAATAAATAAATAGAAGTTAGTAGTAAAAAAAGTATATAGATAAATACATAGACATAATATAATTAAAATTTTGATCACCTAGAAAAAATATTAGAATTATATTCACGTGTTACCACCGGATGGCGAAAGCATTTATAGGTTCTCTTGATTTTCCTTTTTAATTATTTTTCATGCTTTGAACATTTGTAAATTTTATAAACAAAAAATATAAACAATAAAAAAGGTTGTTTTGTTAACAAAAAGTATTCTCTCTCAATTTCTTACACATTCTCAAATTTCTTTCCTTTTCCTTTTGATAATTCTAATCTGCTTTCTATTCTTTCACCATTGATGAAAAATTTTATAACACTTTTCTGGTGCCAAGCTCTATGATGGGCATTATGAGCAAAGAGATAGAGGTATGCAAGGAACCCTTAATCTAAAAATGAAGACAGGTGAAGAAAATGTTGTTATAATACATAGCAATCAGAGCTATGGGGATGGAAGGGAAACTCACAAAGCTGTGTGAAACTAGATTACAGGTTACCAGAGCTCTTTGGGGCCAGAACATACCTTTAGTAAAGGATTATCACTCTAATTCAAGAGAAGACACCATTTGTATTCATCAGCTATCCTTGCCATCAGTGGAAGATGAAAAAAGGGTGGACTTTATATGTGTTCCTTCTTCTGACTAAAACACATCTCTGTTATGTCTGTCTCACTTTGTCAGCTCTCCCAGGAAGCCTTCCTTAAGTACCTCTTTTTCAAGTCTAGATTGGGGGCAGTTTCCTAATAGGCTACAATACACCTTGAACTTAGCCCTGAGGTATTTCTAATGGGATAGAAACTGATTATCGTCAACTAGAGGCCCAGTGCACAAAATATATGCACAGGGGTGTGAATCTCTCAGGCCAGCCAGCACTCTTTCCAATCTGGGGCCCTCAAGGGATGTCTGCTCATTTAGGCCCAATCCTACAGGGATCCTACAGGCTGTTAGACATCCCCCTCACAAACCAGGACTGCTGGCTCCTAATTGCTCACCTGCCTGCATTCCTAATTGCCCCTAATGGCTTCTGCCTGCCAGCCTGATCACCCTCTAACCACTCCTCTGACAGCCTGAGTGATGTCTAACTGCTCCCCTGCCAACATGTTTGCTCCTAACTGCCCTCTTCTTCAGGCCTGGTCACACCCTAACTGCCCTCCCCTACAGGCCTGGATCTCCCCCACTGCCCTTTCCTGCAGGTCTGATAACCCCCAACTTTCCTTCTCTGATGGCCTTGTCACCCCTAACTGCCCTCTCCTGCAGGCTTTATCACCCCCAATTGCCATCCCTTGCAGGTCTGATTCCTCCCATGTGCCCTCCCCTGTTGGCCTGATCACCCACAACTGCACTCTCTTGCAGGCCTGGTCCCTGCCAACTGCCCTTTTCTGCTGGCCATCTTGTATCCTCCTGGGGGCAGGATCTTTGACCACATGGGGGCAGCCATCTTGTGTGTTGGAGTGATGGTCAATCTGCATATTACTCTTTTATTAGATAGGATAGAAGTCTGGTACAGGGTTGGCAGCCAGCTGGTTTGTCCTGAATGGTGTACCAGATCAAGGTGGGGGTTCCCTTGGGGCATGGGGCGGCTTGGGTAAGGGGCCTGTGGTGGTTTGCAGGCTGGCATGCCCCTCCAGTGATCCAAGCAGAGGGCCTGGTGTCTAGGATTTATTTATCTTCTACAATTGAAACTTTGTAACCTGGAGCAGAGGCAAGCCCACCAGGGTGTGTGGAAAGCTTGGCTTCCTCCATCGCCGGCGTAACCCAAGCCTTCCTCCTGCTCGCTCAGTGGCTACAGCCATCTTGGTTGGGCTTAATTTGCATACTCACTCCTGATTGGCTGGTGGGTGTGGCTTGTGGGCATGGCTTGTGGGTGTAGCAGAGTGGTGGTTAATTTGCATATTACTCTTTTATTAGATAGGATACATTTATTTTTTTTTAATTAAGCCTTTATTATTCAGATTATTACATTTGTTTCTCTTTTTACCCCTCTATAGCTCCCCTCCACCTGGCTCCCATCTCTAACCTCTACCCTTACCTCCCCCCCGATTGTCCTCATCCATAGGTGTATGATTTTTGTTCAGTCTCTCCCTGCACCCCCCTCACCCCTTTCCCCAAGAATTATCAGTCCACTCCCTTTCTGTGCTCCTGATTCTATTATATTCCTCTAGTCTGCTGTTAAGTCTCTGTATAATATTTTTTATTTCAGTCAGTGTATGTTAAATTTCTAGTTGGTCCTTTTACATCTCTAGTTGGTCCTTTTTCATCTCTAGGTGGTTCTTTTTCATCTCCACTTAGGTCTCACTAAATTTATCCATCTTTTCTAGGATATTCTTGAAAAGCCTTATAACCGTGGTTTTGAACTCTATATCCAGTCGTTTGTTCCTTCATTTCTTTTGTTTGTGATCTCTTCCTTTGTCTCGGCATTTTCACTATGCTGGGAGAACTTCTGTGTTGGATTCAGCCTTATGATACCAGACTTGCAAACCTGCAGAAGCTTCTCTGTTGAGCTTGGGATGGATGGAGTCTTGGGACTTAATGGGCCACCTTGCCTTCCAGTCGGCCCTGCCCTCTATGGCCCCTGAGTCTCATGTGACTGGGTAATCGCTGGAGAGGTCCCTGTGTGCACGCCCGCTCTTGCAGTGCCTCTAGAATACTGTCCCTCTGGCTCCCCTGTCCTCCGGGACCATATGAGTCTGGGTCCCCAGGGTTCCACCCAAAACTGGGGCTTAGTGGAGTTAGAAGCAGCACAGTTGGGAGGGTCTGTCTCCCGCCCACTTGTGAAAGCCAGTGACATAATCAGCAGTCGGTCTTCTGTGAGCAGTTCTATACATGCCACCAGACTTCTGCCCTTTCGTGCCCCCCCTATATTTCCATGCTTTCTCCCTTTCACACTATCCCATAGAGTTTCATTTGGATCTAGGATTCAGTGCCATAGGAAAAGGGGTTCAATGCAGCTGGGAGTCTCCATCTCCCTCTCACCAGAGAAAGCCAGCCAGGCAATCTGGCACTCAATCTCTCCACTCACGCATCTCCGTACCTCAGCTTTTTGCAACTCCTCTGGGTCTCCCTAAGCCCCTTTATTTCCTTCTAGTTGTAGAATTTCCACTCAGCTAGCTTTCCTGTGGTTCTGGATGATGTCCATTCTGTCTTTTAGTTGTAGTTTTGAAATTGTTGTGTGAGGCAGCAGTGTAAGTGTTTACCTATGCCACCATCTTGGATTCCTCTCAGGTTACATTTTTTAAGACATATCTTATACAGTCTTCTCAATGTTTTATTGTTTTGACTTTCACATTTAAATCTTTAATTTACCCAGCATTCATTCAACTCACCTTATCGACTTAATTCTGATTTGGAGGAAGATAAGTTTATATAAGCTGTGATTTTTATATGAAAACTAATGGTCCAACTTACTTATTAAGAAATATACACTTTCCACAAGAATATTGATCCTTTCCCTGTTACGTATCAACTAGTAGCCCAGTGCATGAAATTCATGCACATTAAAAGGTAATTAATTAGAGAAAATATTTTAATATTGCTATTTACCTTTTCTGTTTAATAGAGGTATCAGAGATGAAAGAAAATTAGTAAAATGTATATGAAAATCTCCCTCCCTGTCAGTGTCAGGGGTGCACTGCAGGACCCAAAGTTAAGTCCCCATCCACCCACATGAGCTTCAAAATCATGAGAGACCCAGATTCAGCCTGCCCAAACCCATCAAGCCCCGCAGAGCAAGGGGCACAATCTCAGGTTTCCTGACTTGGTGCCAAGTGGGGGGGCACGGCCTCAGGTCTGCCATCCCGGGTGCTAGGGCACGAAGGCACAAGGGCGTAAGGTTGCGAGGGCATGAGGGCATGATGACCATTTGCATATTAGCTCTTTATTATATAGACTAGAGGCCTGGTGCATGGATTCGTGCACTGTTGGGGCTCCTTGTCCTGGCCTGCAGAAATTGGGCTGGAACCAGCTTTCTGAGATCTCCCTAGGGGTGCCACATTGCAAGAGGGCAGGTTGAGGGACCCCATCAGTGCACAATCAGGTCCAGAGAGGAGCCATAGGAGAGCTGCAGGGTGTGTCCAGCCCATGTCCTTCAATCAACTGGACCCCAGCAGCAAGCTAACCTACTAGTCACAGTGTCTCCTCCCTGGTGGTCAGTGCACATTACAGCTACCGGTATAATGGTCAAACAGTCAAATGGTCGCTTAGGCTTTTATCCAAACTAGAGGCCTGGTGCACAAAATTTGGAGTGGGGGGTTCCTCAGCCTAGCCTGTACCTTCTCTCAGTCCAGGACTCCTCAGGGTCTGCCCACCTACCAGCTTAGGCCCATTCCCTCTAATCCAGCAGTTGGAAATCCTTCTTACAGTCCAGGATCCCTCACTCCTTACCACCTACCCACTTGCTGCTCCTTACCACTCAGCTCGCTGCTCCTTAGCACTGCCACGGAGGCAGGAGAAGCTCCTGCCACTGCTATTGCCCTATCATGTAGTTGTCTGTGGGCCAACTGCTCTCTTCCTTATCACTTTGGGCAAGCAGCATGTGAGGCTGAGTGCACTCTCGTAGAATGCACAAGGCTGTCCAGAGCTGAGGGGAGTGGCCAGGCCCATGTGTGAGAGGTGGACACAGAGGATGCTATCTCACCCAATTGTGGGGTGGGCTGGCCGGCCTTCATCCAAGGAGGGACTAAGCAAGGTTTCAGCCTCTCCCTTCTCCATCCTCCCATCTGTGACACCTGTCAACCTTGCCAGGCCTCCCTCAAAGTGAGTTCAACTCAATCCCTGAATGTAAAAGGGCATTGGGGGAGCCTCCACTCCAGTGCCCCCTAATTCCCAGCAATAGGACCTGATCTCAGGATGGTGGCCACAGCTGTAGAACATAGATCTGTTTCAAGAAAAGTTGGGAATGCAGACTTCCCTATGAGCTCCTATTCCAAAAGGTGGCAGTTTATTCACATTGTGGCAAAGACATCTTCAAGAGTAACATAAGTGGGTTAAGTCAGGGCCAGACCTTGCCATTATATCACTGAAATGTGTGGGCAGAACCAAGTCTCAGTTCTTTGCAGGACACTTGTGGGGTGTTTTTAAGCCTAAAGGACAGTAGTCTGTCTCCATTCTTATTCTTTGGGATTTTTTTCATTGTCAGATAAAAGGATATGTACATTGGAGCAATCTTCTTGAAACACAATATTCCAATCGCACTCATGTGATGATGACAGCACCCCTCAGAGGGTGGCAGGCAACAGATGGAGAGCAGGGAATTCTGAAAACCAAAGCAAAGTTTCAGAACATGGAAGACATCCTTGGTGTTCTGCTGAGAAACTCGGACTCCTTCCTCTGCAGTCACACACCAGGCAGTCACTCAGAAATATCTTAGCATCAGCCAACTTATGGAATTCTCCCTTTTCTCCATTCTCCTGAGCTGGACTCTGGATGTTGACTGCAGTATTGTCTTAGCCATTGTTCGTTTGTTTGTTCTTTCCCCAAAACATTACAAAGTTTATATGAATATAACATACAAAAGTGCAGCCTCCTTTGTAGGAATAGGAAAGGAAGGGGTGGTTAAGTACGGCACATGGAGCTGCAGCAAGCACCAGCTGTGGGGAGGTCCAAGAGGGAGAGGAAGTTGGTCCTGGGACTGAGGCCCTAGAGCTGTTGCTGGGGAAGTAGGGATCCTTTCTGAGGACCATATTCTGAAGATGAACTAATTGGTCAAGCTGAGGCAGAGGTGGGTGGCCCTATCAGCCATCTTTGGTGCTATTTACTCTTTCCCACTTCAGCTCTATTGTAAAACCCCAGAGCTCTGGATTCCAAAGGCCCCATCCAGAGCAGAGGTCCTGAAAATGGGTGGGAAGAAGTGAGTAGGCACATTTGAAAGCTGATATGCCTGTGTGCTGAGGCATGGTAGAAACAGAAGTGAGAGGTAGCAGGGGAAGGGCTCTCATACATACCCTCCTGTGGGGGCCACAGGTGAAGAAGGCCAGGGGAGTAAGGTAGAGATAAGCACCATGGCCCCAGCCTCTTAGGGAGCAATTGGGAGCCAGCAGTCCCAGATTGTGAGAGGGTACAGGGTCTAAATAGGCAGTCGGACATCCCTGAAGGGGTTCCAGAGAGTCTGCAGGCTGAGCTGAGGGACAGCCCCCCATGAATGAATTTCGTGCACCAGGCCTCTAGTACATATAGATTTTCCATACTGTCATGGATATTTCTTCATAACTCTTTCTGTTCCAATGATCTATTTGTCCGTTTGAATCAATACACACCACTTTATCAGTCTTTTTTTTAAATAATCTTTTATTGATTTTAGAAGAGGAAAGAAGAGGGAGAGAGAGATAGAAACATCATGATGAGAGAGAATCATCAGCTGCCTCCTGCACATGCCCTACTGGGGATTGAGCCAGTAACCCAGGCATTTGCCTGACTGGAAATCTAATTGTGACCTCCTGCTCCAAAGGGTGCTCAACCACTGAGCAACACTAGCTGGGCCACTTTATCAGCCTTGATAATTGATATTGGAACTTTAATCATTCATATTTTTCTTCAGGAGAATCCTGGCTACTCTCAGGTTTTTCTTTTCAATACACATTTTTAAATAGATTTGCTGAGTTTTATGAAAATATTCATTGAGATTTTAAAATTTGTATATATATATTGAGGTTTGAATTCAGAAAAGTGATACAGGATGGAGCAAAAGTAGGTTTACAGTTGTTGGTGTAGAAAATAATGCAATAGGTAATAGATAATAATACAAGAATAACTCTGTTTTGTGTACTTGCAACTGTAAACCTACTTTTGCCTCACCCTATATATCTTTATACAAGTTTATTTTAACATATTTCAGTAAAATTATATTTTCTTCTATTATAATCTAGTAAATATTATGTTAGACTTATTGTTTGCTACCTACTATTTTTTAGGCATATTTTAAATGGTATATTATTATTATTACATTTTCTCATTGCTGCCTGTGTTTTTAAAAGTAATTGATATTTGTATCTGATTTTGCATCCAGAAACATTACTAAATTTTATGTTCCAAATATAAATATATTTGCAGTCTTTATGCATGTCACTTCATTTTCTTGCCTTATTGCCTTAGACTCAAAATTGAATAAAGGTGTTGTAGAAGGCAGCCTTGTGTTTTATGATCTAAAAGAGAACAACTTTAGCCCAACGTGTCTCATGGTTGAGTATTGACCTATGAACCAGGAGGTCACAGTTCAATTCCTGGTCAGGGAATATGCCCAGATTTTGAGCTCCATCCCCAGTGTGGAGCATGGAGGAGACAGCCAATTATCATTGATGTTTTTGTCTCTCTCTCCCTCTCTCTTCCTCTCTGAAATCAGTAACAATATATATTTTTTAAAATAAATAAAAGGAAACAACTTTAGCCTGGCTGATATCTTCAGTGGTTAGAGTGTTGGCCTATGCACCAAAGAATCTTGGGTTCAATTTCCAGTTAAGGGCACATACCTGAGTTGCAGGTTCTATAGTCAGGGTGAATGCAGGAGGCAATTGATGTCTCTCTGTCTGTCTCCCCCTCCCACCCTCTCTTCGACTCTCTCTAAAAATCAATGGAAAAGTATTCTCTGGTAAAGATTAACTAAAAAATAAATAAATAAAAGGGAACATTTTAAATATTCTATTATTAGAATATATTGAGTATTTTATCCTTATCAATATATTGAGTATTTTTTGTCAACCAATGTTGAATTTCATCAACAGCTTTTATGATGCTATTGAGATAAGAACCTAATTTTTCTCCTTTACGCTATTTATATTAAAACTAATATAACAGACTTTTTAATGTCAAACAAGACTTCCATTATTGAAGTAAACCCAAATTATTTAAGATATATTAACCTTGTGGTATATTCCCAGTATTTTTTGCTATTACAATACACATAAATTTTACATTCATGTTGATGAATAAGATAGTTCTATAAATTTTCTTTTTCTTTCTGTCCTTGACAGATTTTGCTATGCAAGAATCACTTAGTCTAGAAGTGATTTGGGGGGAGATGTTTTCTCTTTTTCTATTTTGTGTTCTCTACATTATTTTCTGTAAGATCAAAGGGTTTGCTCTTTGAATGTTTGATAAAACTTGCCTATCAGACTATCTGAATTTTGTGTTTTAATTTAGTGAAGGTTTTTAATTACTATTTCAATATATTTTATTTTACAGTTACAGTTTACATTCAATATTATTTTGTATTAGTTTCAGGTATACAGCAGAGTAGATCGACAATCATATGTTCATTGATACTTCTCTGCCCACTGATTTTGAGCTAAATTCTAAGTTGCTTTGGAAAATGGAATGTGAGCAGAAGGAACATGATGCCAGTTCTTTTACTTCTGACTCTGAGTGAAAGCTTCAAGAGGCATGAGAATTGCTGGCACAGAAGTACAACTTTCAGCCACATAATGGGAAGCAGCAGAGCAGAGCCCAGCCCATTTAAAGCTTCTAGCTGAACTGTGGCTGACCCAGGATTCTGTGTAACATGAGTAAGGAATGATTTTTTACTGGTAGAAGCACTAAGCTTTTGAGCCCATTTGTTACTACAGCAAAGTTGACTAACACAGATATTGGAATCTTAAAGGGAAGTGCTCCTGTAACAAAAACAAACAAACAAAACAAAACAAAAATCCAAAGTCTGCATTGACTTTGGGGCCAATAGACAAATTGTAAAGAAACTATTCTTGGAGGCTAGAAAAATGGTGACCCATAGTATGCATTGACAGAACATTTAGCAACCTTGCAATAACATAGAAAGCAGATAATTTACTTAATGAATCAGTAGCTTTGAGGGAAGAGATTTCAAAACAGAATGTTATTAGTGTGACTTGGTTATTCTCCACCCCTAGAATTGTCAGAAGAACTCAGAAAAAAAATGGGGCTGCTTTTGCAAGCAGGGAAGAAGGAAAAATGAGAGCAATGGGAAACTGTAGGTGTTGCAGTTGGAAAGAGAAGTGCTTCTGTTAGTAAAAGATAAATGGAAATGCTTTGAGCAACAAAGGCATCATTTAGGCTCAGATGAAGATACATGACTAAATAAAAAGCATTGCCACTCACAAACTTTGTTAAAAATATTGAATGTCCCTAGCTGGTTTGGCTCAGTGGATAGAGCATTGGCCTGCAGAATGGAGGGTCCCAGGTTCAATTCCAGTCAAGCACACATGCTCGGGTTGCGGGCTCAATCCCCAGTAGGGGCATGCAGGAGGCAGCTGATCCATGATTCTCTCTCATCATTGATGTTTCTATCTCTATCTCCCTCTCCCTTCCTCTCTGAAATCAATAAAGAATATATTTTTTAAAAATGCTGAATGCTTAAAGTGACCCTTGGATAATCAGGTTAGTTGCATAAAATAGCTTAGCAAAAAAAGAGATGCCCACAGCCTCCTTAAAGCCTGTAAGTTACCTGTAAGTCTAGAAAGAAAGACATATCTCAAAAGAACATAGGAGATAGGGGTGAGGGGAGGGCTATTTTCAACTGCTTCTGATTAAAATTAAAAATGCATCTTAAATAACATTTTTGAACTTTTTTTCAAAAGTTCTAATAGTCTGAATTAAAGAAACTATTAAGGCATAAAACAACCGTGGGATCCCTCTTTTTTTTTACAAGGATGGAACAGGCTCAGCAAGCTGCTCACCCCCACCAAAGTTGCATATTATCCTATGTCCTTAAGAAATATGTCCAACAAATATAACAGAAAAGAAAGCTTTTCCAGAGAGAGGAACCTAGGAAAACAATGGAATGAACAAAACAAAGGCCTAGCCAACTATTTCTTATCCTGTTTCCAAAAGGAGTTTTTGTTGCAGTTATATTTACTGTCCTATGATGGAATATTTGAGGGAGTTGCCCTTTTATTTGCTAGATCTCCAGACATTCTCCCAACGAGAAAACTATTATGATACCCTAGATTTTTGAACTTAGTGCTGAGATTGCATAAATTATTCAAAGTTTCTTTACTTGGGGTGACAGTAAAGATCTTTTGAATGAAGAAGGAAGAAGATGGAATATTTTTAATCAAGATAGCACACAGTAGTGTATTTCCTTGTAATAGATCTTAACCTGTTGACTTTGGGATTGGGCATGGACTTGCTTTGACAATGAGCCAGTTGTGTTCCAAAGCTTTGAGTTACAAATGAGTTTCCACCATTTCTGTTGCTCTTTACTTCACCTTAAAAATAAGAACAGACTGGCCCCCACAGAGCAGCTTTCATCTTGGGTCTTGGAATGAAGAGACACAAGGAGCAGAGCCATGGCCCAGAGCAACATTGGGGCAGGGCAGTAGCTGGCTCCCAGCTACATGCAATGAGAGAAGGAAGTACATTTTTGTCATTGTAAGACCCTGAGATTCACAGCACTTTTTAAACACAGAAAAACTAACTAAAAAAGACACTTAGTTTATTACTTTTCCTACTTTCTTTTCTTTTCCCAATGAAAGAATTTCAGGTTATGAAATTTTCTCTTAAGTACTGCTTTTAGCTGTATTTCATAAGGTTTGACATATAATATGCTCATAATAATTCAGTCCTAAATATTTTATAACTTCTGTTTCCATCTTTTGTCCCTGTCTAATTTAAAATGATTTTCCCAGTGTTCAAATATTTGGGAGAGTTATGTTTATTATTTTTATTGATTTCTAATTTTAGTAAGAAAAGGTGATTCAGGTTATACCAATTCTTTGAAATTTCTTGAAGCGTTTATTAGGGCCCCATGAGAATCAATTTAAATAAATGTCACAAGTGCAGTAGAAAACACTGTATGCTGATAGGCCAAAGAAAAACAAGCATAGCATATTACAACAATACAACAACAGCAACAACAGAACAGACATAATTTGTATTCTCAAAGTGATTGATAAGTATGCTTCCCTAGTTACACTTTCCCATGTGCACCTAGAAGAGTTTCATCTGGAAAGGTATCTAGAAAACCCTCTGCCAAAAGAAGGTTTAGTGATGCTAATTTTTTAAAAAAGCATTTCATTTGTTCATCTAAACAAAGGATGGTAGGGCTGGAGTGGGGGGTGGAGAGGAGATCAGTGGGAATAACCACTGGCCTTGGACATTGCATACTGGGAACAGAATGGGGATCTGGAGATGTTTCCACAGCCTTTCCACCATCCATCTCACCTCTTACCTCTCCTCCACGCCCCCCCCTCCCCGCAATTGAAATGAAAGACACACTTAACGGCGGCACAGAGTGTTAGGGAACAAATGAGAAACCACAGACTTCCCCCAGTGGAAGAAAGACAGTAAGTATCTCCAAGTTTAAATGAAGAATCTGGGCTCTTAAAATGATCATTCTGGTATCCCTGATTGAAATGTGCATGAATCAAGAATGCAACTATTACCAAGTAGTGCATCAGTTTCCTAGGAGGAAGAATAGTTGAATTCTTACAGTGTTTTACACCTGCTAATGCTGTAAGTTTTCTTTTGTTCTAGTCAAGACAACATTATGCAGGCCCTGCTAGTCAGACAATAAGCAGTCATACAAAATTCTTTTCAAAGCTGTTAGAATTTCCTTAAAAACTTCTTCCAGTTCTGATGTCATTAGGAAATGAGAAATTTCACTTTTATAATCCCAGGAGATTTCAGGAGCTAACATTATGATAATTTTTCAGGTTTCCCTCTTCATTAAGAGAAAGAAAGGCTTATGTTAAAGGTAAGTAAAATCCAGTTACAATTCAAATATTTTCAGATACAATTTACAAAAATCTCTCTCTGATATCTTCATCCAACGGTATAATGAGACATTTAGAACTATTCCCCTTGGTGAATCATGCTAGAGGGCTTCAATGGGAATCTGAATCACACTTCCTCTATTTTGGAACAAGGACTAAAAATCATTTCCATAAGTGAACAATTTACTCATTTCTTTATGGAAAATTAGATTTCATTATTTACTAGATAACATAAATTATAATTATCAAAAGCTCTTGAAGTAATAAAAATGGTTATTTTTTTATCACTTTTAAAGAGTTATTACATTCACTTATGGTAGGTCCCATCCCCCTTCTTGTCCTCAGAAGATATGTTCAAGACCTCCAGTGGATGCCTGAAATGGGATGTACAGAACTATATATCTACTAGAGGCCTAGTGCACAAAATGTGTGTACTGTAGGAGGCGGCCCTCAGCCTGGCTTGCTCCCTCTCAGTCCAGGACCTCTTGGCAGGCCTAAGTTGGCAGTCAGACATCCCTCTTGCAGACCAGGAGCCCTTGATCCTTATTGCCTGCCTGCTCGCTGCTCCTTACCATTCAGCTTGCTGCTCCTTAGTGCTGCCGTGGAAGTGGGAGAGACTCCAGCCACTGCTGCTGCACTTGCCAGCTGTGAGCCTGGCTTCTGGCTGATTGGAGCTCTCCCTGTGGGAACACTCTGACCATCCTTCGTGCAGGATCTGTCCCTGGTGGTCAGTGTGCATCATAGCAACCAGTTGTTCTGCTTATTAGGTTGCTTAGGCTTTTATTATATAGAGTAGGGGCCCAGTGCACCAATTCATGCACCTCAAAAGAAATTGTGGCTGCGAACCTGTGGTAGGCAAAGGGACAGGTCTTAGCCCATCCTCTATGTCCCCACCTGGCTTCTCCCACCATGACCCCCAGTCTTCTTTCTGCCAGTAGCCCTGTTCCCACTATCATCATTCCCACATGCTGACTGTGCCAGCCTTGTTTCTTACCCACTTACAGGGCAGAGCAATTGGGACTGGCTCCAGCAGAAGGTGCAAGTGTCAGGTGGGACCACAGCATGTGATAGCAAAGAATTTTTAGTAACCACCAGAGGCTTGCCTTGTTGACAGTGACCAGCATCCTGCCTTGGCAGGCACCCCAGCTCACCTGCTTCACCATTCTGCTGCAGATGAAGCCTGCCATGTTCTGTGCATGCCCCTTGGTGGTCAGCACATGTATAGTGACCAGTTGTTCTGCTGTTTGGTCTATTTGCATATTAGGATTTTATATATATCTAGATCTAGATCTAGATCTAGATAGATACTACATGCTTCATTTTTTCCTATACATACATCTCTTTGATAAAGTTTTAATTTATAAATTGGGTAAAATAAGAGATTAATAATAACAATGGATAATAAAATAGAATAATTTTAACCACTATACCATAATGAAAGTTAAGTCTCTCTTTCTCTCTCTGATAACTGGTCTGATGGCTGTTAAATGACTAATGGGTAGCAGTGTGCACACTGTGGATATGCTGGACACAGAGATGATTCACCTCCTGCACAAGATGGAACCAAATGGCGTGAGATTTCATCACACTACTCAGGAATGTGCATAATTAAAAACTTATGAAGCATTCATTTCTGGAATTTTCCATTTAATATTTTCAGATTTTGACCATGGTAACTGATACCATGGAAAGTGAAACCACAAATAAGGAGTGAACCACTGCATTTATTAATTGCCTAAGAAACATTTAGCACACACTCAATAGGTAAAATCTACTGTAATGAGAAAAAAATCACTGTATGTCCTCAAGGAATGTATAAACTATAGACTTAATACTGTTTGCTCTTGCAACTATTGACTGTTCATTGAATTAAAGATTATTTGATTTAACTCTACTTCAGCTATGACAGATCATAATAATGACTGTCACAGAAAGATATAGTGGTAAATTCATGCAAGGGGCTCAGCCCTCACAGCCATGTTGGCTTGCCCCTGCCCTAACAGCCCTGGATTCATCTGGAACAGTGGTTCTCAACTTTCCTAATGCCGCAACCCTTTAATATAGTTCTTTATGTTGTGGTGATCCCCAACCATAAAATTATTTTTGTCGCTACTTCATGACTGTAATTTGCTACTGTTATGAATCTTAATGTAAATATCTGTGTTTTCTGATGGTCTTAGGAGACCCTGCTAAGCTGTTTGCGACCCACAGGTTGAGAACCACTGATCTGAAAGGTCATCTGGAAGGTTATTCAGCTGTTTGTTCTAACTAGCCTATTATGCTTTTATTATTATAGACTAGTGACCTGGCGCACAAAATTCATGCAATTAAAAGGAAATTAATTTATTCTAGTATTACTTGTTTTAATACTAGAAGCCTGATGCACAAAGCTTTATAATAGAATGGGATTTCCTTTCCCTGGTTGCCAGCACCACTTTTCCACTCTGGCCCAGCCCCTTTCCACTCAAGCCCCAGAGCCACCTCTTTTTGCTCCTGGAGTTGCCTCTTTCCACTCTGAGAGCTGCCTCTTTCAAATCTGGCCCCCACCTTCCCAAGCTGCCCAGAAGTGAAACTCAGCGCTTGTGTAAGCAAATGAACTGCCATCTTTGTTGGGTTAATTTGCATATCATTCCTGATTGGCTGGTTGTGTAGCAGAGGTACAGTCAATTTATATGTTTGTCTATTATTTGTCTATTTCCCCTTTCTCTATAATAGAAGTATCAGAGATGAAAGAAAATTAGTAAAATGTATTTGAAAATCTTCCTCCTGTCAGAGTCTGGGGCATGCAACAGGAACTAGAGTCAAGTCCCCCGCCCATCCACCTGAGCCTTGAAATCATGCGAAGCCCAGACCCAGCCAGTCCCACCCCCATTGGGTTAGATCCAGACCCAGCTGGCTCCACCCTCGTCAATCCCTGCAGGGTGGGTGACGTTACCTCAGGTCACTTGGCCTGGCGCTGGTTCAGGGTACATGGCCTGACGTCTCCCAGCCTGGGCTGGGGTAGGGGGCATGCCTTGAGGTCCCCATCAAGCCCCACAGGCAGGAGGTATGGCCTGAGGTCCCCTATCAAGTCCCATATGGCAGGGGCGTGGCCTCAGGTCTCCCAGCCTGGCACCAGGGCAGTGGGCACAGTCTCAGGTCCTTTGGTTCAGTGCTGGGGTAGGGGGTAGAGCCTGAGGTCACCCAGCCTGGCACCAGAATGGAAGGCACGGTCTGAGGTCCTCTGTCAAACCTCGATGGGTGGGGGATGTAGTCTCAGGTCCCATGGCCTGGCACTGGGGCATGGAAAATAGCTATAGTTCTCCTGGCTCTGTGCTGGGGCAGGGGCACAGCCTGCGATCCCTTGTAAAGCCCCACCAGGTGGGAGGGTGCACCCTCAAGTACACTGCCTTGGCCCAGCACCATGCAGCCTCAGGTCCTTGCTGATTGCTCATTAAGGCTCATTACAGGAACTGGGCTTCTGCTGTGGGCACAGCCATCTTGTTACGGTATGATGGTCAATTTGCATATTTCCTCTTTATTAAATAGGTTGTCCTTTCCAATAGAAATATAATATGAGCTATATATTTCATTTTAAATCTTTTAGTAGTAACATTTTAAAAATGTAAAATTAAACAACTCAATGATGTTTTATTCAACTGAATATGTGCCAAATATTATCATTTAAATATGTAATCAATATAAAAATATTAATGAGCTATTTTATTTTTATTGTACTATGTTTGAAATTCAATATTTTGTACTTGCACATTTCAATTTGTATTAGCCATATTTTAAGTGTTTAGTAGCTATATATAATGGCTAGCATATTTTAATAGCTGAGGTTAAAATAAATGAATTGTTAAATATTTATAATGTTTATAACACAGGTAGAAAGGGAAAAAATGGGGTGATCAGGACAACAGTTTATTAAAGTCAGAGAGGTTTATAGATTAAACATCTAGATAAATTTGAGAATAACAACAACAAAAGTAAAGACTATAAAATTCAAGTTCAGGTTCATAAGTAAATAGAGATCCCTTTAAGGAACTGTCACAAATTATTGTTTTCTTATTTATATGGGACTACATTTGTTTTTCATTTACGTCAATGCATTTTAAATTGTCTTGTTTACAAAATGGAGAGTTCTTAATATAAGTCATCACAATAGCAAATGCAATGACTTTTTGGCCTTGCAGAAAGGAAATCCTATACTATATGAGGCTGCTGGACTTCAGGGTGGGGTCCTGTTATTCTGCAGAACAAGCCAGTAAAATTAAGAAAGGCTTAATTCGGAGCCAAAACGAAAATAACTATGGTTTGTGTTGAACTTCACATGTTCTGAGAGTGGAGCACACATTTGATCAAATCACAAACTACACGTGTTGAGGACTTGATATATTCAAAGCACTTTGCTATTCCCTGGTATTAGTAGTTTCGTAAACCAATGTATCTAATCCACAACTTATAAAATTATTTTATGTATTGTGAAGGTACGCAAGTGGGGGAGAGGAGGATAGGGAACACACACATAATAAAAATGTTTTCCAGAATCTGCTTGATTTTAAAAAAAATATATTTTGTTGATTTTTTAGAGAGAGAAGGAGAGGGCTAGAGATGGAAACATCAAGGAGAAAAAAACATCATCCATCCATTAGCTGCCTTCTGCAGGCTTCCCATGGGGGAATAAACCCACAACACAGGCATGTACCCCAACTGGAATCAAACCAGTGGCCTCTTGATTCCTGGCTCCATGTTCAACTGCTGAGCTACACTGGTTGACTTTTGTCAATTTTGGGGGGAGAAGTCAAGAATAGATCAGGTTCTTTTGTGGCAATGAGCACATCAGCCTTTAATGAATCCAGATTATTAAGATAGGAAGACATAGTGGTAAAGAAAAGGTAATTCTCTGATCTCTATGCTGTGGACATTTAGGCAAAGCCAGTGTGGTAACCAAAGATATGAGAAAGTACTAGGATGTGTTATAGAAGGGTAGGACCCAGAGACATTGATTAATGTGAGTGGTGTAACAAAGGAAGATTTAAATTAAGATTATTTGAGCTTTGGATCAATACTCACAGAGTACCCTTGGGCATTCATATTCACATCTTAAAGCAGTGGTTCTCAACCTTCCTAATGCCGTGACCCTTTAATGCAGTTCCTCATGTTGTGGTGACCCCCCAACCATAAAATTATTTTTGTTGCTGCTTCATAACTGTAATGTTGCTACTGTCATGAATCATAATGTAAATATCTGTGTTTTCCTGTGGTTTTAGGTGATCCTGCTAGTGGTTCTTAACCTGTGGGTTGAGACAGGTTATCTGTTCCTCATGTTGGGGGTCACCAGGAACAGACAATGTAAATATCTGTGTTTTCCAATGTTCTACAGCAACAAAAATAATTTTATGGTTGGGGGTCACCACAACATGAGGAACTGTATTTAAGGATTGCAGCATTAGAAAGGTTGAGAACAACTGTCTTACAGTCTACATGAGCCAGTGCTTTTCATGCTCAAAATTCTGTCTTCATTACTTTGTTATTAGTATCCCAACCTTCATGCATTCAGTGTAATAGCTAACCTCTAATCTTATAAAAACCAAAGCAAAACAAAACACAGTGCCCAAACTACATCTAGGTATATTGAAAAGCAGCCTAAAATTTCATTTGCCAACCATCCTTCTGGGGCTAGCTGGCTCATAGATTCAAGAATGACCCTTGGAGATCAAAGGTTCCAATTCATTCTCACAGTAACTCATAGTCTATGATTGGATCTTGGTGCAACACTGCCAAATTATTTGTTCTGAAAAAAAGCTGAATGTGAGATAATCACCAGCATCACCTATATGGTCTCCACAGAGCCCTGAATGAATACCAAAACACAGGTTATGTGCTAAGCAGGTACAAGATAAACACCATCATCTCATCCATGCAGTAGCTTCCCAGGTTTCTATGACACATTAGCAGTGTTTGAATTTTTGTCATTAGTGATGCGTGGGGAAAAAAGCACATAAAACTTGGCACAGTATATGGTGTCCTTTTAAGTTCCATGCTGCATGCCACTTGCAAAGTGAGCCCAGCCTTTCAGCCCCTCTCACCAATTATTCATTAAGCTTATTTCCCAAATGACTTCTCATTTCGATAACCTATTTTACTTTTCACCTTCCTACCTCTCTGCTCTAGTTTTTAATTTTTTTTTCTTTCCTAATCTCTAATACAAAAGTACATTATGTCCCTAGATAACACTTTTTTATATGCAGGTTAATATTATTAGACTAAAACATTTCTCTCTACCACCATTGGTCTCTGAAGCAATCCTGAAATAGCAATCCATTTAAAACAGAACTCCAATCTAGATGCAAGTGCACATATCCCTCAGCTATAAAAGGGTACAAATTTTGTTGTATTTTCTATTCATGTTATTCATTCAGAGGCTATGGAGCTCTTTCTTGAACTTGTAATGTCAGAAAATATGAAACTAAAAAGTAATCTCTTCCTTTACATTCATGGTAAATTAAATACATGAGGAAGGTTACAGCCCTGAACAGGGTGTCTTATTCTCAGGTTCAAGCCTCCAACTTAATATTGGCTGTGGGATTTTAAGCCATTTTTTTCAACTTCTCTAAGCCTTTATTTTCTTCATTTGTAAAGTGGGAATACTAAACTACGTGCTTACTGTTACCTGTAGAGTAAATAAAATAGTATACGGTTCCTCACACATGAGGAGTCAATAAGTTGTGCAATTATTACTATCACCGTCATTATTATCATGCATAGTGCATTATTAGCATTATCATAACAAGATCTTCATCAATTGGAGAACAAATATCCATGGAGTCTATTCAATCTCCAAAATACAGATTGAAAAAGGCCGTTTTGGAGGTCGAGAGACAGAAGTCTACGCTTCAGTTTTCCTATTTTGCATAGGAAACACAAGATGAATGTTTGATTCTGTGTCCTTATTTATCAGTTTATCACATTAGATTCTGTTGATGAATCTCTTAATTCTCTTTTTATTGTCTTCTCCATTTTGTTATCTTGATTCAATATGTTGGAAAAGCTGAGTCATTTCATCTTTAAAGCATCAATTTCAGAGAAATGACAACCATTGTGTAGTTGGTAGATTCCGTGTCCTCTATTTTTCCTGTCAAGTTGTTAGAGTTAATGCTTGATCAGATTCAAATTTATTTTTTTTCCAAGATTCCTCTAAGAATGATGTGTTTTTTGTTCCAGCAGGAGGCACACCACTGTCTCTCTTTCAATGTTATAAGCTGCTATTGGTGCTCAGTGTCTTGGTCTCTCTCTAATGGGGATTAATGGGAGCAAAGGATAGTAAAAAGATAATGCTGTAATTCTACTATTTCTTCGTTTATTTTCTAGACTATTTCTAGAAAAAAAATATCATACATCTACCTCTTGGTTACTAAAGATATAGTATAGGAAAGTCGGGATAATTGTTTAATCTTTTCCTCCTATCCTATTTATTTTTTATCAGTTTTAAAAATAATGAGTTGGCTCCCTGGTATTTTGAAACCAATACATTTTGCTACTGGTGATATTTTGGTAAGTAAGAACCTATTTATTTAAAGATATTTGTATTAAAGTTTTTGGAGTTTGCATCCTTATTGATGCTCAAATTGTTTCATCTTCTTGTGATAAAGTTGACTTTATGATAATGTATGGGTACTTTCCCAATAACTGAAAGAATAATTTTGCCCAACAAATATGTAAGAAATTTTGTCTTGATGTGTTTGAATTTGCATTTCTATTATTATGAGCAAGTTTAACCATCATTCCATATGTTTAAAACCACTTGAATTTCTTTTGAACTATCCATTTTCCTAGATCATTGTTTTGTAGACTTATTGGTCCTTTTCTTTTCTAGTTATTTAAATATTAGGAATGTTTGTGAAATAATCTAAAAATCTTTTTCTCAGTTTGTCATTTTTATTGTGTCTTAAAAATTTCATATATACATATATAGACATACATATATACATACATACATATATATAATATATGTATATGGACACACACACACACACACACACACACACACACATACCTATCTTCATCTACTTTTATTGATTTTAGATTTAGAGTCATATTTAGGAAAGTTTTACCCACATCTATTTATAGAGGAATTCACCCATATTTCCTCCAGTACTTGTATGGTTTCATAATTTTAAATTTAAATTTCTTATATGTTGGAAATTTATCATTGTACATGGTAAAATAAAGTCTTATTTTATCCTTTTCCATAAATTATTATGATATCATTTATTTCACAAATTTATCTTTCTATTTGAGATGCCATCTGTGATAAATAGAATAATACCTGCTCTCCCACAAAAATGTACTTGTTCTAATCCCTGGAACTAGAAATATGTTGACACGTCAAGGGGGAATTAAGGTAAAAGGTAGAATTAAGCTTTCTAATTAGCTAAACAAAATGAGAAGATTACTTTTATCCATCTGGGCTCAATGCAATGACAGAGCCCTTTAAAACAGACAAGGAAGACAGAAGAGGAAGTCGGAGTCAGAGGAAGATTTGAAAATTTCTAGCTTTGATGATAAGGAAAGGAGTCATGAGCCACAAGACATGAAAAAATGCATGCTGAAGCCCTGGCTGGGTAGCTCTGTTGGAGCCTTGTCCTGCACACAAAGGTTGCAAGTTCGAACCCTATAGTGTATCGGTATGGGAGGCAACTGATTTATGTTCCTTCTCTCTCTCTTTCTCTTTCTTTCTCTCTCTTCTCTAATTCAATAAAAACATTTCATCAGATGGAGATTTTTTAAAAAAAATTAAAATGCATCCTGAAGCTAGAGAAAGAAAACAGATTCTCTTCTAGAACCTATAGGATGAATGCACAGAATCAATGCATCCCTGCTGATCCCTAGATTTTAACCCACTGAGAACCATTTCAGACTTCTGTAGCTACAGAACTATAAGAGTATACTCTTGTGTTGTTTTAGGTCACTAAGTTTGTGATAATTTGTTACAGCAGCAATATGAAATTAGTACATCTTAAACTAAATCTAAGAATTAATTTGGATTTATTTCTAAATTTTTATATTCCAAGAGTCAGTCTGTTTCCCATGTGCCAATATAACAGTTTTAATTTTAGAGACTTTAAATTTTGAGTATCTGCTTAAGATGCTATTCCCCTTTTTCTTTTTCAGGTTTTTTTCTGGCTATTCTCACTTGCTTATTTTCCCAAATAAAGTTTACAATCAATTTGTTTAACTCCGGGAGGGAGGCGGGGGGAGAGTGATGGTATTCTTAGTAGCAGAAGTCTTTTAACTTTGGGAACTCATGTGCTTGTTTTGTGATGGAAGCTCAGTGATTCATACAATCACTGGTGTAATATGCCAGAAACTATAGCTGAAAAAATAAGAAAAGTTCTATCAACAATTACTTGAAAATCAGACATGCAAACAAATGATTCCTTTATATTATCAAGATGTTTTAAATGCCAATTGAGAGAAACCACATTCAAACTAGCTTAAGGAAAAAATGAATTAGTTGACTCACACAATTAAAATCCCAAGCAAGGTTAGGTACAGATATCCAGCTCTCACCTCTTTGTTCCTCACTGTTGACTTCCTGCACAAGCACATGCATGTCATGCACTGTCTTTCTGTAACTACTGACATGCATTTGACCAACTTAGAAACTCTGGAGGAGAAAGGATTCCTCTTCCTCAATACTTGCAGCAAAAGTTGAAAAATTGAGTCTCATTAGTCTAGCTTGTTTTACATTCTCATCCCTGAGTTGATCACTATAGCAGAGGAATAATATCCTCTGATTGAATAGTTGTGGGCCATAAGCTACTGTTGAAAATGAGGATGGAGCCTCCTCACCACAAAGGAGTGGGATTCCTCAAAGGAAAAGACAGAGCAATATAAGCAGGAAAAGATTTAATAGAGGTAGGACAAGCAAAAGCAACAAATGACCACTTCAATGGATTTGTTCCATGTAAATAATATAGCTGTAAAATGTCACTGGGTAGTATGGGTTAGGGAAATGGAGTAATTAAACTAGCTTAGGAGACTATCAACCGTCAGCGATTAGAGTACAAAATCTCAGCTCCACACTCTGAAAGACTTGTAGCCAGACTTGACAAACACTGATCTCCAATCTTGCCAAGTACCAGATGCAGAGAACCTGATCTTTCCAAAAGAGCTGACTGAGCCTTTCCAGCTGTGTGTATCTGAGCCAGGTTGGCTAGTCTACTAGATTTGTTGGAAAGAGATCCATCCCAGTGCAGTTAAAATACAAAAATCAATGGAAGATTTAACCATAAAGTTTATTGTGGAGAAAAATCTATCTAACAAGGCAGTGCAAAAAGATTTCAAATAGTTATATTTAAGAAGAATCCCAAAGACCAGTGATCTTCCAATGTAAAGAAAATACAGAAAGCCTGTTCAGGAGGAAGGAGGGGCAAAGAACAAAGCAAAACAAACAAACAAAAACCTGACAAGGTAAAAAAGAAAAAAAAAATGTGGTATACTTGAGGGGCTCTGGAAATTCTGTGCTTATGCACAAGAGTTCAGGACTCAAGACCGGAGGAGTGGCAGAGTATCTTTCATGACAAGCTAATGTTTGTACCTGATTCTGAATGTTATCAAATAGTTTTAGTTTTATTTTTTATTGACTTATAAATATTTTTTAGAGAGAGAGGGAGAAACATCGATGTGAGAGAGAAACAAATTGATTGCCTCCCATACCTGCCCCAATCAGGGGTCAAACCCAAAATCTAGGTATGGGTTCAAAGGTTTTTGAACCCAAAACGTTTTGGTGTACAGTACGGTGATCCAACCAACAGAGCCACCTGGCCAAGGCAATTAGAGAGGAGGGGAGTAATGATCAGATTTTGCTTTAGGAGGATAGCCATGTTGACCATGTAAAACCATGTTAAGGAAGGATAAACAGATGAGCCATGAGACAACTACTTGTGGTGGTTTTTAGCAACATAATGAGGGCCAGAAAAGCTGAGGAAGAGAAGAGGAGAAAGAACAAGTCATTTTTTTTCCAAAGAGTTTTCCAAGAAACACTAATTCAACCGGATATTAAAGCATTATCTGTAGACAAATAAATTGAGATCACTTGGTTTACTGAAGAATTTTTCAAAACATTTAACATACTAATATGTAGGGTAAGCTATCCAGAAACTATTACTTTACCAATTCCATTCATTTTGTCATCATGGTTATCAAGTATTTTTTAACCACTCTTTAGAAAATATTGGATTAGAGAGTAAGAAAAGAGTAATAAAATATAAGATATATATAATAAGTAATATAAAAATACTAATATTAAAATAGGAGATAATATAAATAGAGCATTTAAATTTTTAATCTACTAAATATAGATAAAATATATCAGTATGGCCTTTTACACCGAGTTCTTTGATGGGATAATCTATGGCAAATGTATCAAAAAGAGCCTAAGAGTCAGAGCATAACTTGAAGTTGTAACTCTTGTCAGGGTAATACTATAAAACATTTTGTTGAGGAAAACCATCTTTTTTTCCAGACCTCTTTTTATTCTTCTGGCACTGATATCTTGATGCCTCACCAAAAGTTATTATTTTTAATACCATTTACAATAGATTTTTAGGAAAAGAAATGTTGAAATATAACCATAGCCTACCTCACCACTCCAAATAGGAAAATCAGATAGCTTATTTTGTACTTCCATGCCCTCAGTGGTGGCCAACCTCCAAGAAGGGTCTCCTGACACTAATCCTTTAAGTTTCATACCAATAGTCATGGAAGTGAGCTTAGAAACAGAACCTCAAATCTCTGTCAAGCTTTGAGTCTGCTGTCATGGTTGATGTCTTGACAGCAGCCTCATAAGAAACTTGGAGCTAGACCATGCAACTACACTGATTCTGGATTCCTGACCTTCCAAAGCTGCGTGAGATAATAAATACTTAGTGTTTAAATGTCCTACTAAGTTTGATTACATATCAGTGGATTGTGGGGAAGCATAGGACTTGGTTGGAATGTCTGTAAGGAGGATTCTCTGAAAGGTCAAGGGTCTCTAAGGGGACCTTGCTGAAGGTGGCAGCCCTTACCTTGACTTTTCCAAATAAGGTTGAACCCCCCGGGTGTTCTTACTTAAAGAACAGGACAGATGAATATACTTTCTCAAGGATGCTTACCTGCTAATAGTATCTAATAGTTCATTTTAGTTCAAGCTGTTGTCCCAATAAAAGCCAAAGGAGCCAGGTGAACAGGACTACTTGGTGGTGAAAGCCAAGTAATCCCTTACCCTCTCTTTCACAGAAACATGTGTCAGAGTAATCATCCATTCCTTGTTCAGGCTCTGCCGGTCAGCCCCAGCAGTGGATAACTAAGGTACCATCTTATGATATTTTATCATGCAAGAACATTTCTCCTATGATAGCCCATCTGGGTCTAGCCCTGCAGGAGTGCCTTGGGCCCTGAAACTGTTTTTGCCAGTGACTCTGACCAGTATTTCAAGGTAAGTGATACTTTTCAGTCCCTCTCTTCCTTGGTCTCTATATAATATCATATAAAATCGACTATTATCTTTAAGACACATTCTTTTCTGGTCTTTTTGATATTATACTTTCCTGGTTTTCATTCTAACTCTCTGTTGATTTTTCTAACTCTCTGCCATTTCCTTTTCTTTTCTTTTTATTTTTTCTTTCTTTTTTAAAAAATATATTTTATTGATTTTTTACAGAGAGGAAGGGAGAGAGATAGAAAGTCAGAAACATCGATGAGAGAGAGACATCAATCAGCTGCCTCCTGCACGCCCCACAATGGAGGTGTGCCCGCAAGGAAGGTACATGCCCCAGAGCAGAATCAAACCTGGGACCTTTCAGTCCGCAAGCCTATGCTCTATCCACTGAGCCAAACCGGTCTCGGCTGCCATTTCCTTTTCAATAAAGCTAGTGTCATGGAGATAAGTGTGGCAAGAGAAACAAAAGTCAGTTATTAAATATTTTTTTTTAAATATCAGAATAAAGAGTTTGGACTTTACTCCTATCGCTGTTCTATACATGTAGGTATTATTCTTGTTTCTGTTCTAAGCTCTTAAATTTTCTCACTTCAAGTTGCCCCTTACTCCCTTGAGTTATCTTAGTTACTCCCATTAGAATGCATTGTTTGATGGCCAAGATTTTTAGTCTGTTTCTCTGCTGAATCTCCATTGCCTAAAGATTCACACAGTAGGCACTCAAATACTTACTGAGTGAATTAATGGATCTACTTACCAACTATATGCTGATTACTTCCACATCTAATCTTCAGCTTAAAGCACTCATTGAGCTTCAGGTAAATATGTTCTCTCTCTCTCTCTCTCTCTCTCTCTCTCTCTCTGTCTCTCTCATAAAATCTATTTAATTAATTCACTATTATAGTTTAAAAATGAACTCTTTTTTAAAACACATCTTTATTGTTCAGATTATTAAAATTGTTACTCTTTTTTCCTCCATAGCTCCCATCCACCTGGCTCCTAACACACCCTCTACCCTTATATCCACCCACCCCCAATTGTCCTCATCCATAGGTATATGATTTTTGTCCAGTCTCTCCCTGCACCACCCCCCACCTCTTACCTCCTGAGAATTATCAGCCTACTCCCTTTCTATGCCCCTGATTCTATTATATTCACCAGTTTATTCTGTTCATCAGATTTTCAGTTCGCTTGATTTTTAGATGCACTTGTTGATAGATATGTATTTGTTGTTCCTAATTTTTATCTTTACCTTTTTCTTCTTTCTCCTCTTCTTAAAGAATACCTTTCAGCATTTCATATAATATTGGTTTGGTGCTGATGAACTCCTTTAGTTTTTTCTTATCTGTGAAGCTCTTTATCTGTCCTTCAATTCTGAATTATAGCTTTGCTGGGTAGAGTAATCTTGGTTGTAGCTATTCATCATTTTGAATATTCCTTGCCACTGCTGTCTGGCCTGCATAGTTTCTGTTGAGAAATCAGCTGACAATCGTATGGATGCTCTCCGGTATGTAATTAATTGTTTTTCTCTTGCTGCTTTTAATATTCTCTCTTTGTCTTTTGCTCTTGGCATTTTAATTATGATGTGTCTTGGTGTGGTCCCCTTTGGATTCCTTTTATTTGGGGTTCTGTGCGCTTCCTGGACTTGTACATCTATTTCTTTCACCAGGTGGAGGAAGTTTTCAGTCATTATTTCTTCAAGTAGGTTTTCAGTATCTTGCTCTCTCTCTTCTTCTGGAACCTCCAGGATTCTGATGTTTGTACACTTGAAGTTGTCCCAGAGGCTCCTTATACTATCTTCACATTTTTGGATTCTTTTTTCTTTTTTCTGTTCCAGTTGAGTGTTTTCTGCTTCTTTGTATTTCAGATCTTTGACTTGATTCTTGTATTCCTCTAGTCTGCTATTAGGTCTCTGTATAATATTTTTTTAGGCAATATAAGCAGAATTTATTACCCAAATCAGTTTGAGGAATTCCAAATCACAGCTTTACCCGGACACGAGAAAATCAGAACCTCTTTGAAGTCATCCTCCACTCCCACCTGGAGTGAGGGATTAATGACTACAGCCCAAGTTAAGTCACAGCTACTATATCCTCATTCCTGACTAATAATCTTAAAGACACAAATGGGCATAATGGAATTGACTCTTATACAGTAATTGTATAATATTTTTTTATTTAGTCAGTGTATGTTTAATTTCTATTGGTCCTTTTTCATCTCCTCTTGGGTCTCACTAAATTTATCCATCTTTTCTAGGAAATTCTTGAAAAATCCTATAACTGTGGTTTTGAACTCTATATCTAGTCATTTGTTTTCCTCCATTTCTTTTGTTTGTGATCTGTTCATTTGGCTTTACATTTTTGCTGCTTCCCTGAGTTGGTAGAATACTTTTGTGTGCTAGGTGTCCTATGTGGCCCAGTAGCTCTGCCTCCCCAGTTACCTGAGGTGGACACTCTTGGTGCACCCCTTTGTGGACTCTGTGTACAGTCTTGTTGTAGTTAAGTTTTTATTGTTGTTGGTATCACTGAGGGGAATTGACCTCCAAGCCAATTGGTTGTGAGAATCAGCTGTGTCTGTGCCCGGAGAACTTCTGTGATGGACTCAGCCTTAAGACTCGGAAGATTGCAACAGCACCTGTGCTGGGCTTGGTTGTGGCAAAGTCTCAGGGCTGAGTCGACAGCCTTGGCTTCCTTAATCTACATGGTGGCCCCTAGGTCTCAGTGCACCTCAGAAATCACTGCAGTCCTCTCTGTGCATACGCATGGGCGCCTCCAGACTTCTGCCTTTCCAGCTCCCCTGAGTTTCCATGTGCTCCAGGGACCGTATGATTCTGGGTCCCCAGGGTCTCACCCGAAACTGGGGATCAGTGCAGTTAGACCTGGATTTTAGTGCATTTGGGAGGTTCTGTTTTTCTCCCGCTAGAGAAAGCTTGGGGCACAATCACCAGACAGTCCTCTTTGCGCATACCTCCAAACTTCTGCCTTTCGAGGCTCCCCTAAGTTTCTGTGCACTCCTTTCTTTTCATGAGAGTCCAGACTCCCCCAGTATGAGTCTCTCCCAGAACTGGGGTTCAGTGCAGTTGGTATTTTCCATCTCCCTCCCACTAGAGGAAGCCAGCCAGGCACCCCACAGCCCATTCTCTGCACGTGCGTGTCTCTGTACCTCAGCTTTTTTCAGCTCCTCTGAGTCTCTGTGAGCTCCTCTCTTTCCTTCAAGTTATAGAATTTCCACTCAGCCAGCTTTCCTCTGGTTCTGAATGGTGTCTGTTCTGACTTTTAGTTGTAGTTTTGAAATTGTTGTGCGAGGCAGCATTTTATATGTTCACCTATTCCACCATCTTGTTTCAAAAGTGGTAAATATATTCTGCCTAGCACAATATACTTCCACTTGAATGATCAATTAAAACTAACAAAACCAAAAATAAACCCTTCATGTCCCCACCATCCTCTTCCTCCTTCTTCTCTCTTGCTCTCTTTTTTCATCATCAACCTTCCATACAAGAAATTTGCTTCTTCCTTCTGCCTCATCTCCTGCATCCAATTAATCACCAAACCTTATTGATTTGACTTCAAAAAATATCTTTCTTCTTCATATACATTCTTATCCCATTATGGTCATATTTTTCCTAGATGTTTATAGTAGTCTTCTACTAACTACTTTTTATCCCTTCAGTCTATTCCTCACTCTATAGCTGAAATAACAGTAAAAATGCAAATCTGACCATGCCCCTTTTCTACTTAAAAGCCATCAATGGCTTTTTTTCTATAAATCAGCTGAATCAAAGTGAAATCCTCAGTGACATAACACAAAAGATTTATCTTTCACCTTCACATAGATTAGGGGGTGTCCCAGGCAGCTCTCCTTATCATCAGTTGAGAATGGCTCAATCTTATATCTCTGCCATCATAGGGCTTCCATGTTCTATGCTGGGGGAAAGAGAGAGAGAATTATTCAGTGACATTTATTACCTCTGTACATGTATTTACTAGTTTCCTTTCTATTATAGGAATCATAAGCATATTGGCTAAAAACAACATTAATTTGTTATATAGCTCTGGAGGTCAGAAGGTTCGAATGGGTCTTATTGGGCTAAAGTCTAGGTGTTGGCTGGTTCCTTCCAAAGTGTCTTAGAAAGAATCTATTTCCTTTCCTTTTTTACTTTCAAGATGTTTCCTACATTCTTTGGCTGAGGGCCTAGTCTTCCATCTTTAAAGCCAGCAATATAGCATCTTTAAACCTCTCTCTTTCTCTGTCTCTCCTCTTACTTCCTCCTCCTTCTCTGCTTCTTTCAACACATCTTTTTTCTTATAAGGATCCTTAAAGTTACATTAGCCCATTGGATAATCCAGGATAACTACTATATCTCAAAATGCTTAACTACATCTGCAAAGTTACTTTAGCCATGTAAGGTAAAATACTAGTACTTACAAGGTCTGGGGATTAGGATTTGAAAATTTTGGAAAGAGGAACATTATTTACCACAGTCCATATTGTTATCTATGATCTGTTACCAGAAAGTAGTCATATACATTCCCCCAGCTTCATGGGTTCTGGGAAGCATAGTCTTACATATTCCAGGAAGAAGAAGAGAACCAGACATTGGTGAGCTCTAGTATTGACTGCTCTAAAATCTTAATAGTTAACTTGACTCACCAGGCTCTGCAGGTTCTACATACACCCCCTCCCCACCACCACATACACCTATCCATCTATACACTATTATTTTCCAATGCACTGTTCTTTATCATCTCAGAAAGTCCACACATGTTTCTCCTTCAACCTGGGACACTTTATAAATCTCATCCAATTTTTATATTTCTTTCAATTTTTTTTGCAGATTGTAATAGTACATATTTCATTATTTTTAATTTAATTATATGTTTTTGTATTTACAAATATAAATCTCTTATTTTGTATAGAAAAATATTTCTGGAATCAGTCTTCCAAGATTAGCTTTGTGTTTCAGATAAGTTTTTTCACTAATATAAATGTTGTTTCTTCCAATAATAATTGAATTATCTCATAGTAAAACCAGCTGCCTGGCAAACTAAAAAAATCTCTATCCCTTTAAGTATCCAACTCAGCATTATCTCCTGTTCCATTTCTGTCAATCTTTTTGTGAAATGTGTAGTCACTGAGTTTCAAACTTTTGAGTCAGTTTTACTATTACCATTTTCTCATGCCCATCTCAGTCATCAGAGCTTTCTGTTGTTTCTTGCTTTATAAACTGGTGGCTCTTGCCGTAGCTGAAGTCTTATTACTTTTTAGTCTATGAGAGTAATTTCCCAACTTCCCTTCCTATCCTTTCATTATCCCTTTTCACACAATTTCTTCTGCACACAAATCACACATAGTCATATTAACTTTAGTCAGTTCAACATTTGAGGCCAGCATTCTCTTGCCCCAGATAAATTACCCAGATTTAGCAAAAAGAAGAGCTAATTTTGAAGAACCTCTACACATGTCTATTCATTGGCCCTCATCTGTCCCCACCACTGCCACTATGCCACTTCAAATTTAATATCTGCTGAAACCAGTTTGGCTCAGTGTTTAGAGCGTTGGCTTGCAGACTGAAAGGTCCCAGGTTCGATTCCGGTTGGGGGCATGTACCTTGCTTGCGGGCACATCTCCACTGTGGGGCGTGCAGGAGGTGGCTGATGGATGTCTCTCTCTCATCAATGTTTCTGACTTTCTATCTCTCTCCCTTCCTCTCTGTAAAAAAATCAATGAAATATATTTTTTAAAAAATTAATATCCTATAGAATAAAGAGGTAATATGTAAATTGACCATCACACCCTCACAATATGGCTGCCTATGACAGGGGGTTAGTGAGGGATGACCAAATGACTGAATAAGCAGGCTGCATGGAGTGACAAGGCTTGCAGGGGTTTTACTGAGGGACAACCAGATGACTGAACAGCAGGCTGTGTGGAGTGACCAGGTTGGCAGGGGGATTAGTGAGGGATGACCAAACGACTGAACAAGCAGACTATGTAGGGTGATCAGGCCAGTGGGGAGGCCATGAGGGGCGACCAGACTGGCAGGGGGCAGGGAGATGGAAGGGGGCAATTAAGTGTGATCAGACCGGCATGCAGAGGCATTGAGGGGCAATCAGGCAGGCAGGCAGGCAGGTGAGCAATTAGGAGCCAGCAGTCCAGGATTGTAAGAGGTATGTTCAACTCCTAGTTTAGGCCTGATCCCCTGAGTTGTTCCGAATTGGAGAGGATGTAGGATGGTCTGAGGGGACCCCACACATCCCCATCTATGCACAAACTTTTTGCACTGTGTCTCTTTCACATAATTTAAATTAAAAAAAAAAAACTTCTAGATAAGACCCTTAGCAACTCCTTCACCAGATTTCTACCTTAGACCCTTCTTTGTGTAGAAATTCTGTAGCAGTCCTTTCTTTCCTTTTTTTCTTTTTTCTTAATATAAGATGTTTTAGCTAATCTGGATATTTCAGGGTACACTGAGTTTAATTCCATTTTCCTCATACCTAGAATCATTTTTTTTTCACATTTATTTCACATGTAGTGATGTGGTTAAAAGAATGGGTGCACTATTCACACTACCTGGGATCAAAGGTCTGCTTTGCTATTTACTTGCTTTGTGGCCTTGAGCAAGTTAATTAACACCTTTACACCTCAGTTTCCTCATTTGTAAAAAGAGAATAATAATAATAAACCTAACATATACTTTTTGCAAGGATTAAGTGAGGGATATGTATGTGAAATATTAATAGATGAATTGTTTCTAAGAATGCCTAACTGCATTGCTTATTTTTATAAAGAAATTTCTTTCTCCTTCTCCATTCCCAAACTGAACCTTTTAAAAAATTCTGCTTATCTTTTTTAAAAATCTTTATTGTTAAAAGTATTACATATATCTCCTTTTTCCCCCTTTGAACTTTTCTAGTCTGCCCCTACCCCTCATCCCAGGCCTTCACCACATTATTGTCTGTGTCCATGAGTTACATACTGTTTATATGCATACCAGTTCTTTGGTTGATTTCTTCCCACCCATGCACTCTCCCCCATCTTCCCTGAGATCACACAGTCTGTTCCATTCTTCTATGTCTCTGGGTCTATTTTATTCAACAGTATATTTTATTTATTAGATTCCATATATGACTGAGATCATGTGACACTTGTCTTTGACTGGCTTATTTAACTTAGCATAATATTTTCCAGGCCCCTCCATGCTGTCTCAAAAGGTAAGAGATCTTCCTTTTATACTGCTGCATACTATTCCATGTAGTAAATGTACCACCATTTTTTATCCACTCATCTATTAATGGGTGCTTGGGCTATTTTTAGAGGTTAGCTATTGTAAATTGTGCTGCTATGAACATAGGAGTGCATACATTCATATATATATATGTATATATATATATATACATATACATGTATATGTATATATATATATGAACTTTTTATTTTGATGTAATCCCATTTGTTTATTTTCTCCTTAGTTTCCTTTGCCCTAGGACAGTGGTCAGCAAACCATGGCTCACAAGCCACATGTGGTGCGGCTCTTTGGCCTCTTGAGTATGGCTCTTCCACAAAATACCACAGCTTGGGCAAGTCTATTTTGAAGAAGTGGTGTTAGAAGAAGTTTAAATTTAAAAACTTTGGCTCTCAAGAGAAATTTCAATCACTGTACTGTTGATATTTGGCTCTGTTGACTAATGAGTTTGCCAACTACTGCCCTAGGAGATATATTGGTAAACATATTGCTACAGGATATGTCTAAGATTTAGCTGCCTATGGTTTCTTCTAGGATTTTTATGGTTTTTCAACTTACATTTAAGTCTTTTATCCATTTTGAATTTATTCTTGTATATGGCATAAATTGGTGGTCTAGTTTCATTTTGTTCATGCATTTCCTCTTTTAATGCTTACTTCAAAAACCTAAACATTAAACATTCTTTAGTTTCATTTTGATGAAACTGTAATCTTCATCTAGACCTTTGTCCTGTATATGCACACATATACACATGCATGCATACATGATGGTCAGTGTCATTCAAATAAATGCAGCAATCCAGTACATTCTAGGGATAAAAAACTGTCACAAGCCACAGAGAGGGGGGTTGATATCAGAGGAATGGTCTCAAGATTGCCAGACATGATCCAGTGGGGACATGGGATAGCTACAGCAGAAGATCTACTTTGTAATGGCTGATAACCAAATCATATGGCAGTACTTTTCCAATCCTAATAGACACATGAAAAACCCAGGAATGCTGTTAAGGTGCAGATTCTGATTCAGCGAGTCTGGAAAGACCTTAAATATTGCATTTCTAGCAAGTTCCCAGGTAATGCCATAATGCTGGTCCTCTAATCCTTTTTGAATAGCAGGACTCTAAGGATGGTGGTAGGTAAAATTCATGGGACTCAAGGAAACCATCACTAAAATCTATGGGTCAACAAATACAAAGTTTCTGCACAGCCAAATAAGCCATCAACAAAACAATAAGAAAACTCACTGCATGAGAGAATATAGTTGGCAATGATATATCTGACAAAGGGTTAATATCCAAAATTTATAGGGAATGTGGTAATTATACATGGACAAAAGTGCCTCCAAGGATGCTGTGGGATTCAGCACCAGATGCTAAGAGATCCAGAAAGGATCTTTCCCATCTGTGTCAGGGAATAGGCACATTGGTCTTGCATATAGTCTTGGTTGTGGACCCTGCAAGAAACCATAAGGGGCTCTATCCTCTCTCGGCCATGGTCTGATGGTCCCTGATGATACTGTCTTAGATGGTCACTAATGAACAAGAGAACCATTATGGAAGTCCAGGTTTCCAGAAGAGAAGTTCCAAAATGCATTGGAACAAACTGATACAAGTTTGGATGCACTGGAGAGTGTAAGAGAAGCAGTTTGACTTGATTTGCACTATCCCTCCCCCAATGTGGCAAAGTTAGGGACAAGAAAGATCTTCTCAGCTCATGACTTCTCCTACAAGAGAAAGGTGAGCATGTAAGTGAGCATCCAGTTCCTCAATTATGTGGGATGCTGCCAAAAGGGTTATTTCTCTCTGGATTGTGAATTATATGGATGAGGAACTAGAAGAGGCTGGAAGAGAAATAGAGAAGACCCTTGGAGGACATTAAAGGGACACAGATACTACTAACTGTTGTGAACTCATTAATAAGCCCTCCCATGAGCTGCTGAGGACATGTCATCTGTGCATTCCTCCAACTGGCCCATGGGCATACCCAGCATCTATGCATTTCACTCACATATCCTTCTATCCTGTGTCCATCTCCCTGCATGCACTTCTTATGGTGGCACCAAGATCAAGCTTCAGTAGATGGCTATTGAGCATGTGTAGAAAGGCAACTTGTATCTGTGGGCCAGGAAAAGACTCCAGACTTGAACTTTAGTACCACCTTTGGGAAAACACAAAGGAAACTATCAGCATTCAGCCTGATGTGCTGTGGAAACAATTGAAGGTGTGCATGCTTAAGAATTTTGGAGTAAGACCCATAGAGAAGGTATATTCATAAATGATCTGTGAGAACCTCAGAATCCCTAGTAGGAGTGATGGAAGGCATTTCCCCCCTAAAGGCATTAAAGACTGGAAGAGGTGATTGCACTCAAACATTAAGACAGCAATACAAAACTTCAAGGAATATAACACCACCCAAGAATCACAATAATCTTCCAGTAACTGATCACAAAGGTATGACAATCTTGGATTTACCTAATAAAAAATTCAAAATAGCTGTTTTAGGGAAACTAAATGAGATACAAAACAAAGACAATTCAACAAAATCAGGAAAACAATCCATGAACAAAATGAGTTTAACAAAGAGATAGAAATCATTAAAAAGAACCAAGCAGACATCCTGGAACTTTCTGAAAAAGGCAATGAATAAAGCAAACAAACAAACAAACAAAAAATTCAATAAAGAGGATCTACATGAGAATGCATCAAGCAAAAGAAAGAATTTTTAAGTTAGAAGATAGGTACCTTGCTATTATTCAGTCAGGAAAACAAAGCATAGTAAAAAGAAATAATGAAACCTATGTGATCTATGGGATGCCATAAAAACATTCACAATGATTAGAGTTCCAGAAAAAGAAAAGAAGAAGGGAGCAGAAAGCTTATTTACAGAAGTAATGGCTAAGAACATTTCAAGTTGGGGAAGATATAGGACTATCCAAGTTTATGAAGAGATTTGAGTATCCAGGTTTATTATAAGTTACTAATAAAACTCAATTTAAAGAGGTCCTCTCCAAAATACATTACAATAAAACTATTAAAAAATCCAAAGAAAAGTAGAGAATTCTAAAAACAGCAAGAGAAAATAATCTTATAACTTACAAAGGAACACCCACAAGGCTTTCAGTGGATTTCTCAGCTGAAATCTTACAGGTCAGCAGAGAGTGGGATGACATAGTCAAATAAAGAGAACCAAAGCTCTGCTCCCCTTCCCAAAGCTGCCTTTTGGACAGATATTGATCTTAAGCTGTGTATTATAAACAAAAACACATTGATTCTACTCCCACTTTCCTGTCAAGAGATTCAGACAGAGCAACCTACTTTAGGAAGATCTTGGGATGTTTGTCTCAGCCTAATCTGAATTAAATATGGTAGAGAGCTTCAGAAGGGACCTGATAGGTAGATACACCCTTCACGCCATTGTTTCTGAGTTGCCTAGCTACAATTTGCCTGCCATGTATGTTCAACTCTTCTTCAACAACCTGTTCTCACTTCTAAAATTGAATATTCCTCCCTTTCTCTGTCTAAAAAGGTTTTATATATCCTATGTTGCCTCACTATCTTTGGAATTTTTATGCTTATGTGAATTCCCCATACATATGTATCAAACTTGATTTCCCCCTGTTGATCTGTCTCTGTTAATTAGATTATTAGCTCAGCCTAAAAGAATTTAGAAGGTGAGAGGGAAAGCTATTAATACTTTTTAACCCCCACACAACACTCTGGAAGAAAAATAACTGCCAACCAAGAATACCCTCTTAGACAAGTTTAGCCTTCAAAAATGAAGATTCAGACTTTCCCAGGAAAACAAAAGTTGAGAAAATTCATCACCACTAGACCTGCTATAAAAGAGTTATTCAAGCTGAAATAAAAGGATGCCAATTAACAACATGAAAATATACAACACATTGACAAAGATAAGTATAGAGTCAAATTCTCAATACTTTAATGCTTTTATATGGTGGTCTGTTAACCACCTAACTTTATTATAAAGGTTAAAAGACAAGTAATTAAACTAACTATAGCTAAAATAATTTGTTATCACAATATAAAAAATAGGGAAAAAACAAGTTAACTTGAAATTAACTAAAAACTCAAATATAGGACCCCATACCACACACTCCTAGAAGAGAGCATAGGAAGAAACTCTTAGAAATTGGTTCTAGCAACACTTGTTGGAGATGACACCAAAAGCACAAGTAAAAGAAGCAAAAATAATAAGTGGAAATACATCAAACTAAAAAGCTTCTGCAGAATCAACAAAATATAAAGACAATCTACTGAATGGAAGAAAGTATTTGTAAACCATACATCTGAAAGGGAGTTAATAGCCAAAATGCTTAAGAAATGCATACAACACAAAAGCTGATTAAAAAAATAAGCAGAGGAACTGAAGAGATATTTTTCCATAGAAGATAGCGAACGGCAACAGGTACATAAATAGATGCTCAACATCACTAATCAGCAGGGAAATGCATATCAAAACCACAATCAGATATCACTTCATATCTGTTAAAATGGCTTTTAGATTAAAAACAAGAGATGACAAGAGTTGTCAAGGATATGGGGGAAAAAAAGTGTACTGTTGATGGAAATTTGAATTGATATAGTCATTATACAAAAACAGTATAGAGCTTTCTCCAAAACAAATTTAAATAAAACTATTACATGATCTAGCAATTTCACTTCTGAGTATATATCTAAAGGAAACGAAATCAAGATCTCAAAGAGAGATCTACACTCTAATGTTTATTGATGCATTATTCACAATAAACAAGATGTGAAAACAACCTAATTATCTGTCTACAGATCAATGAAGGTGTTTTTATACCTACACTTACATATATACATACATGCAAACATACACACATGTATATATATACTAGTAGCTGACCCTTGAACAACGTGGGAATTAGGGTTATAGACTCCCATGCAGTCAAAAATCAATTCTCCCCTTTTTCATACTCAGTTGAATCTATGGATGCAAAACCAGAGATACAGAATATTGACTACATAATTATTGAAAAAAATTTACATATAAGTGAACTCATATAGTTCAAACCTGTATTATTCAAGGGTCAACTGAAAACACACACACCCACAGTGAGAGAGCGAGAGAGAGTGTGTGTGTGTGTGTGTGAGAGAGAGAGAGAGAGAGAGAGAGAGAGAGAGAGAGAGAGAGACTGATCAAATATTATTCAGACATGAGAAAAAGAAAATTCTGCCATTTGCAAGGACATGGATGAACCTTGAGGTCATTATGCTAAGTGAAATAAGTCAGACACAGAAAGCAAATAGTATATGACATAAATTATATGTGGAATCTAAACAGAAACAGATTAGAATGGTGGTTACAATGATGTATTATATACTTAAAAGTTGCTAAATGTTCTCACCACAAAAGAAAATGGTAGTTATTGGAGGGGATGATATTAACGAATGCTACTATGGAAATCATTTCATAATATGTGTAATCATTTCATTTTGAAACAATAAATTGTATATTTTAAACAAATAGAATGTTATATGTCAATTATGTTTTAATAAAGCTGGAAAAATTAATGAGAAATCAATATTGAATAAATAATAAAATATCTTTTTTTAAAAAGTACATAAAGTAAAGTGAAGAATAACAGTAGCAACAAAGAAACATGAACCAAAAGACTATAATCTAAATTAAGGGAGGTATGCTATACAGTGTTTGAATCAGGGACACAAAGGGTCCAGACTGTGTCTGGAGTCAAAGTCTGAGATAGGGATGCAGAGGCCAGAGAACTGAGCTGACATATATAATGGCTGCTGCTAACTCTCACACTGGATACACACAAAGCCTGCTTCTTATGGGGAACCAGGAGAGTGTGGTGGAAAGAGCTCTGGACTTGGCACAAATTTCAGTGAGACAGAGCTCAGCCCTGCCTTTTACTAGCTGTGTGAACTCTCTGAGGACTCATTTTCTCATCCAAGAAGAGGGTAATATCTTCTTTAAAAGTTTGTTATAAAGATTAAGTAATACTTTCATTGATAGGAAAAGTACCTAGATCTCTAAATTCCTATGCAAGGCTCAGACTATCCCATATAACAAATAGGTAATATGTGCGTCAGCCTGCAGACTGAAAGGTCCCAGGTTCGATTCCGGTCAAGAGCATATACCTTGGTTGTGGGCATATCCCCAGTGGGGGTTGTGCAGGAGGCAGCTGATCAATGTCTCTCTCTAATTGATATTTCTAACTTTCTATCCCTCTCCCTTCCTCTCTATAAAAAAATCAATAAAATATATTTTTTTAAAAAAGGTAATGTGCAAATTGACCCAATGCATGAATGATGCACTATGATATGTACTGATTACCAGGGGCAGAGCCCCAATGCAGGAGCTTCCTTCTGGTGTCAGTGCACTCCCACAGGCGGAGTTCTACTAAGCCACAAGTTGGACTTTTGGCTGTGAGTGCAGTGGTGGTGGCTAGAGCCTCTCCCACCTCTTTGGTAGCACTAAGAATGTTCAACTGATAGCTTAGGCCCACTCCCCATGGGGAGCTCCTAGAACATCCTCCAAGGGCTCCCAGACTGTAAGAGGCTGCAGGTCGGGCTGAGAGACAGCCTGTTCCTCCCCCCTCCCAGTGCATGAATTTTCATGCACTGAGCCTCTAGTACATTTCCATAGTACCAATAGAGGCCTGGTGCACAAAATACATAGATGGAGGGGTTGTCTCTCAGCCCAGCTTGTACCCTCTCCAATCTGGGACCCCTTTCAGGGATGTCTGACTGCCTGGGATTGGGCCTAAATGGGCACTGGGCAGTTGGACATTCCTCTCACAATCCAGGACTACTGGTTCCCAACTGCTTGCCTGCCTGCCTAATTACCCCTAACTGCTTTTGCCTGCCAGCCTGATCACCCCCAACCACTTCCCTGCCAGCCTGATTAATGCCTAACTGCTCCCCTGCCAGCCAGATTGCCTCTAACTATCCTCCCCTGCAAGCCTGGTCACCCCCAACTGCCCTCCCCTGCTTCCCCAGTCACTCCTAATTGCCCTCCCTTGCTGGCCTCATCATCATTAACTGCCCTTTCCCTGTAGGCCTGGCCCATCCCAACTGTGCTCCCAGCAGGCAACTGCCCTTCCCTGCTGGCCATCTTATGGTGGCCATCTTGTTTTCACATGGGGGCACTCATCTTTGATCACATGAGAGTGAACATCTTGTGTGTTGGAGTGATAGTCAATTTGCATATTACTATTTTATTAGATAGGATAGCACTATTTAAAAACAAACAAACAAACAAACAAAAACCCACCATCTCACTACCTCTAAGAAAATTCAGAAGTCTTGTCTAAGTAGCTGGGCACAAAATTACTTCAGCAAGACCATTATTATGTAAGTGCTGACAGTAGCCTAGAATGAGGGGTTGCAAAGGGCAATCAGGAAATCTCCAATAATGTGGTCAGGTGGGAACTGAGACTTCTATAGGGCGTGCCCTTCCACACAGTTGTCACTAAGACAGAAAGCCTGATTTCAACACACTAAAAAGATGTTTATTTGAAAATCTAATTTTCAAATTTTGGCAATAATTCAAATATTTAAACATCTGTTTAGGCCATAAAAACCTTACATGCAGGTGTAATTCCTGCCCCTGATTAATAGTTTTTTATTTTTTATTTTTTCCTTTTTATCCTTGCCTTAATCCTTCTACAAATTCATGCATTTTAAAAGAGGATAAAAAATATTCTTAAAAAGACATGAATGTAGACTTTCAGGCAATTCTACTGTAAAGAATATGAGACATTTAGAGCACAGCACCCCTAAATCAGTTCATGCAGACTGGCTTTGACTTTGTCTATTTGTATAGACAAAGGATCTATTTTCAACTGAAAGTCAAGAAGGTCTCTCTGAGAAGGTGACATTTAAAATGAGACTGAATGATAAGGAGAAACCATCTTGGAAAGACTTGGAGAAAGAGCATTCCAGGAAGCAGACCTCTCAGGTGGATGAAGCATGGATTGTTCTAGGGAGGAGGAAGGCTAGTGTGGTTAGACTGCAGTGAATGAGAGGGAAGCAGCAACTGAGCAAAGTGAGCAACAAACATCGGGCCCCTCATGGAGGGTCTGGGAGGGGAGAAGCTTGGCTTTTACTTGAGTACAGTGAGAAGCCAGTGAAAGGTTTTAAAAGGGAAAACACACAGAATTATGTTATTTTTGACAAATCACTTAGGCCACTGTATGAAAATGGGTTGCAGAGCAGCAGGGGTATAACCAATATTTTAAACTATTTTTAGATGCAGGCAAGAGATAATAATGACTAGAACTAGAGTGGTGTTAGCAAAGCTGGGAAAGCTAAATAAATTCAGCATGTAATTTGGAGGAAAAAGCCAATAGAATGTGATATACATATTAACCAAAAGAGAAAAATTAAAAGAAAGGAGAGGGCTGCCAGGGTCAGGAAGGTTAGGAAATACAAGGTGTGAAGTTTTCTATTATGGTAACAACTAGAGTCCCCATGCACAAAATTTGTATATGGGTGTGGTCTCAGGTCCTGGCCAGTGATCAAAGCACGAGCGTCTGGTGTGTGAAAGGGCAGGTCCCAGCTAACCCCGGGGCCCCAGGCAGCATCTGGGACCCTGGGCTCCATGTACCTCCTTCTGCCTGAGTCACCGAGCCTCCCACCTCCAGTTCCCTCAGTGCCTGGGAGCTGGGCAGTGGCCCCTCCCTCAGCTGCCGCTGCAGGTTGCCACCTGTAGGGCCATGAGGGGGTCGCTCAGGCCCTGCTCTCACCCTCCTTGGCCTGGCACTGCCTATTCACCTGCCCCACCATCCTACCGCAATTCCACTCTCATCGGGGCCCATTGGGGCCCATCAGGGTCAATGGCACCTCCACTGCCACGGGCTGCTAGTGCAGTGTCACCAACACTCACCATGTTCTATGCTGCTTCCTGGTGATCAATGCATGTAGCAAGTGGTTGAACTGGTTTAGAGGACAATTTGCATAGTAGGCTTTTATTATATAGGATTGCACCTCATCTAAGGATAAGAGTTGGTTATCAAGAGTACTAGCCAGGTGATTAGAGGATTGGAACTTCCAGTCCCAATCCCCACCTCAGGAAAGAAGAGAGGAGCTGGAGGTTAAATCAGCTGTCAATCACAAATGAGATAACTATTTATATAATGAAGCCTCCATAATACCCCAAGACAACAGGATTCAGAGAACTTCCAAGTTAGTGAACATGAAGAGAACATGGAAGCTCCATGCCCTTTCCCCACACCTTGCCTTCTATATCTCTTTCATATGGCTGACCTGAGTTATATTTTTAAATAATAATCCAGTGATTTAGTAAGTAAAATGTTTCTCTGAGTTTTGTGAGCCACACTAATAATGGAGTGGATTGTGGGAACCTCCAGTGTGTAGCCAGAGGAAGGATCAGAAGCACAAGTAACAACCTGGACTTGTGATTAGCATCTGAAGTGTGTGTGTGTGTGTGTGTGTGTGTGTGTGTGTGTGTGTGTGTGTGTGTTTGTGTGGAGAGTGAGGTAGTGGGCAGTCTTGTGGGACTAAGCACTTAACCTGTGGGATCTGACAATAGATAATGTCAGAATCTGGTTCAAATTGCAGGACAGTGAGCTGGTGACCCAGAGAATTCCTCCTGGTTGGTGTGGGTGAAAACCCTTTCCCCCACTGGAATTGATTCCAGAATCCAAAATAAGAGCTAAATGAAAGTAAATTGGTGTGTGTGTGTGTGTGTGTGTGTGTGTGTGTGTGTGTGTGTGAATATCTACTGAGGCTGGTAGAAAGAGGGTGATTATTTTGATAAAAAAAGTATTAATATTCCAAACTTACTTGAACATGGAATCATTTTCCCTATAAAACATTTCTTGGGACTTATTACTCCAGAATACACTTTGCAGAACATCTGCCAAAGTATAATTTCAAAATTTGAAAACACAATGTTTATATAGTCAACTCAATTAGGGAATCTGCAGATCATAAAACTGTTTCAAAGAGCATATGAAGAACTGTGTATATAAATGCATTTGAATACAATTGCTAGTTAAAATCAAAACTGATTAATGTTCTCCTGGGCAATATTCTTTGAGATTTTACATCCTGCGGCCAGAAATCATTTGCATCTACTGGTATCTCTATGGGACTCTATTGTCTAAGGGTAATGATTAATAGCATTCTGGTTTTAAAGACAAATTATATGGCTTTTCTATTTATTAAGTAGAAATGTGAACTCACATCATCTAAACCCTTAACCAAAAATAAATACTGAGTCCAACAAAGGTACATTCTCCTAAGTAGGTAATTGGATAGGCTGCCAAACAATGCTCCCATCTAACAACAAGATATACTGTCATCTGTTTTACTGTCAAGTTTGGGATAATTTTTTTAAAGACATCTTTATAATCGTAAATCATCTCCAAAGATTTACTCAGAATCACTCATGAATGTGCATGGGATCATGCACACAAACACACACAAAATGACCAGGGGTCAGCTCCCTCATTGAGCACTTGCCTCTTGGTGGTCAATGCACATCACAACAACTGGTTGATAAGTCCATCTGGTCATTTTGCCATTCAGTCGCTGGGCTTTTATTATATAGGATTTTAAATAACTCCCCTTTGAAATGGAATTAATTTTGCCATGATTTAACATAGCAACTATTTCTTTTAAGGTCAATTATTTTAAGAGGTTATAAACTGAGGAAGTAAAGTTTTTTAAAAAACCTCTACAACTTTCTATATTCACAAAAATTTTGTCTCTTACTTATATTCATATTCTGAACAACTTGACAATTTACTGAGTCAAAACTGCACTCATTTACCCTTGGTAAATCAAACTACATTCATTACATCAATCACAGCTGTAATCTTCTGTCATATTTGTTCCTAACATAGTCTCAATCACTGTAAAACCATAGAAAATGTATATGTTGGCCTCTTCCACTAGTTCCTGATACAGAGCTCCCAAAACCTTTATGATTTCCCATATGATACAAACGTTAGGATTGATATTTGACTTTGATCCTATAATCCTGACATAGAAATCCTCAATTCCTTGGGATTTCCTATTTGATAGCTCTTTTATTTTAATGAGGTAATGCCTGGTGGGCTCCTAAATAGGGACTGGTCACCAAAATGACCAAGCCATAGTTAAAAGCTTGGAGCTTTCAGTCCCACCTCCCATTTCCCATAGAAGAGCTATAAATTAAGTCAATGTCCATAACCCTATCTAATAAAAGAGTAATATGCAAATTGACCATCACTCCAATACACAAGATGGCCACCACAAGATAGCTGGCAGGGGAGGGCAGTTGTGGGTGATCAGGCTGGCATGAGAGGGCAGTTAGGGGAAATAGGGCCAGCAGGGAAGCAGTTAGATGTTGATCAGGATGTCAGGGGAGTGGTTAGGGAGTGAACAGACTGGCAGGCAAGAGCAGTTAAGGGCTATCAGGTAGACAGACAGTCAGGCAAACAGTTGGGAGCCAGGAGTCCTGGATTGTGAGAGGTCTGTCCAACTATCCCATTAGGCCCAATCCCGGGGATTAGCCAGCTTATTTTTCTTTCTAAGATTCACCTTTCTTACATGAACTTGGATTATTAATTGAAATGTAAGATATAAGAATATAAAAATATAGGAACTTTGGGCAATAGTACATTTATATAAGTATTCATGATTCTCTATTATATAATCAGAAAGAGCCTCTTTATTTTGAGAGATTTTCTGATTTAATTTATTGCTATCCTCTAGAGATAGAAAAATATTTCATATTCTTATCAGTAGAAGGGTTTTAGTTACCTTTTGCTAACAAATGACTTACTGCCAAACTTAGTAGCCAGAGATGGAAATAATTGGGATACAAAATTTGAACAAAACTTAGCAGAAAAGGCTCTATGCAGTGGCTGGGGGATGGAGGATACACTTCCAATAGCCCTCACTCACATGGCTGGCAAGTGGAGGTTGGTTATTGACTGTGAGCTCCATAAGGGTTGAAGGCTGGGGCCTAGGTTCCTCTCATGTGTGTCTTTCTACCTAAGTAGATTGAGTTTCCTCACTGCATGGTGTTGGTTCCCAAGCAAAACAAATTGTATCACTTTTTATAACCTAGCTTCAGGAGTCATATAATGTCACACCACAGTGCAGTCTGCTCAAATGTAAGAGTACAGAACATAGATAGACACTGCTCTAAATAGGAGTGTCAAAGTCATAGTATGACATTACATGTTGGATGGGAGAAACTCCATGGTGAGTTTTGAAAAACACAATCTGTTAAAAGAGGTAAAGACATTCCTTGAATTAAGTCACATAGAATCAGAATCACCAAGAACTTATTCTATAACCTCAGCCTTCGATCAAAAGTCAAAACAGAGCACAGAAACACACCTGTCCAGATCTCAGTGTTTTTCTCTTTTCAAAGGGGGACTTATATTTTTTCTTAAATAATTTGAGTTCATAAATAAACAACCAATGAAATAAAAAGACCAACAAACTAAATCATCTGTCCTCTCTTTCTACCTGACTAAGATCTATGAATAATTAGACCATGAAATCAAATTTCCCATCACTGCTGACACCATTAGAGAATAACCTATCAGCCATTTGTCCTTTGACCTCTAGGAATAATTGTGAGCTTATATGAGAAAAACTTCCCTTCAGTACATCCTCAGGAAAATAGAGTATGTTTATATTTCATAAGTCAGCCTGATTTTCACAAATTACATTTTATAACAAGAATACAATATCAGCAAATATAAATTTTAAACTAAAACTTATAAAAATGCAAGACAAATATTTGGCTAGTCAAATGATTAACAGAAATAATATTGATTCATTTAAAAAGTATTCTTCTATCTTTGTGGACATTGATAAAACTTTGGTCTTTAGAAATAGAATGCAATAGTTGGATTGTGGGTATAGATTCAAGTACTGGCTCTACTGCTTAGTAGCTATGTGATCTTGGGCTTCTATCTACTCCTTGGTTTCCTCAAGGACAAAAAAGGGAATAATCCTGGTACCACACAGGCTCACATGAGTATTCAATAAATCAATTTAGGTAAAACACAGCATGGTGCCAGGCACAGAGTAATCTTAGCAAGTGCTAGAGATTATTACTATAGCAATACTACATGAGAGTAATACAATCCTATCTAATAAGAGTAATATGCAAATTGACCATACTTCTGCTACACCCACCAGCCACACACACCAGCCAATCAGAGAGAGCAGATTGGAGGCTTGGGTTGGCCCTGGTGATGGAGGAAGCCAAGTTTTCCATATACCCTAGCTGGTCCAGGGCTCCACTTAAGGCAACAAAGTTTCAATGGCTGCCACCAGGGAATGAACAGGAAGCTTGGCTCCACTCCAGGCTATAAAGTTTCAATTGTAGAAGATAAATAAATCCCAGATACCAGGGCCTCCTTTTGGATCACTGTGGGGCATGGCTGGCCTGCAAACCACCACAAGCCCCTCACCCAGGCCACCCCATACCCTAAGGGAACACCCACTCTGATCCAGGACACCCTTCAGGGCAAACCAGCTGGTCCCCAACCATGCACCAGGCCTCTATCCTATCTAATAAAAGAGTAATATGCAGATTGACCATCACCCCAATACACAAGATGGCTGCCCCCATGTGGACACAAGATGGCCAGCACAAGATGGCCAGCAGGGGAGGGCAATGGGGAGGGACCAGGCCTGCAGGGGAGGGCAGTTAGGGGTGACCAAGCTTGCAGGGGAGGGCAGTTAGGGGTAACCAGGTCCACAGTATAGGGCAGTTAGGGGCAAACAGACTGGCAGGGGGAGCAGTTAGGCATCAATCAGGCTGGCAGAGGAGTGATTAGGGGGTGATCAGGCTGGCAGGCAAAAATGATTAGGGGCAATCAGGAAGGCAGACAGATGAGCAGTTGGGAGCCAGCAGTTCTAGACTGTGAGAGGGATGTCCGACTGCCCGTTTAATCCTGATCCAGGATCAGACCTAAACGGGCAGTCGGACATCCCTCAAGGGGTCCCAGATTGGAAAGGAAGTAGGCTGGGCTGAAGAACATATCTCCCGCTCTCTCCTCCCCCATGCAAGAATTTGTGCACCAAGCCTCTAGTAGAATATATATATGGCATATAGCATATACTAAGAGTTAAAACTTCTACAGCAATATAACTATTATTATAGACCTCCTTCTTCATATAAGCATATACACTATTGTGACATTGAGGAATATTTGTTAATTTGACTCTATTTTAACTTGAATGATTCAAAAGATAAAGTGATAATAATTAGTTTCCATAAACTTTCAATATTTCAAACATAAACTTTAGAGAAGAAGATATTGTCATCCAGTACCTTTCTTTTAATCCAAACATACATGTGATACATTTTAATTGTGTTTTCATGTGAAATTGAATTATTTTTGTTTTAAAACTACTTCAGAAAGAACAAATCATTTTTGCTGCTGAGAGTTGAGGAATCCTGACTATCTAAGAACTGATACTGGGATATATCCCGTTACTACCATGTCACTCATTGGTTCCAGAAGCCATTCTGGAGGATTGATATTTGCAGCAATATACTAGTACCTTCAAGGCTGATCTGCTGCTCTACACATACTAGTAGAATTCTAGCACTTTCTCCTGGAGGTTTCCTCATTTGCTTATGGCCAGGAGGGGGTACACAGGTATTCTAAAGGAAAGGCAGAGTCTTCAAAGTCTTCTTTTTAGAAAATTTAGTTTCCATACATCAAATCCCTATTCAGAATTCCATGGCCACTCAGAGAATAATGAACACTCTCTTCTAAGGAAATAGCTGAACCACATCACTAGCTTATCTCGAAATAACCTATATATATATAACAGAGTTTCAAATCTGTATACAAAAAAAAATCCTAAAAGAAACATGATGATAAGAAAGAAGCAAAAAGTATGCATTTTGAAGACACAATGTCTTTTATTTTTTTGATAAATGACTAACCAGCTAAATTAAAAGCACTTCAATCCAGCATTCTCATTTTCTGCACAAGAAGGACGACTAGTGGTCAGAGATGTACTTTCACTTAATTTCTCATTCCTTGAATTCATAGAATCAAGTACTTGAAATTAAAGTACAGATCATTTAGTTTAGGTTTATCATTGAGAAAAAAACAAGGCATGAAAAGGAGATGTAAATTAATTACTCAAAATCCCCTTCCTGTTAGGTGCTAAATTCAGGTCTCTTTCTAATATGTTGCCATTCTTAGGCTGAATTTTCTTTGGCTGTGAATATGCAGTCTAAAACAATTAGCTTGGGTTCCTTTGGTGTCTGTCATTCAGAAAAATGCGGTTCTTTCTGCAAAGACAAGCTGTGACCAGTACACTAAAAAAAAGGGTATGCTATACTGTAGTCTTCCTAAGGAATTTTTGTAGAGATTTCTCTGAGTTTCTGACTGGATTTGAACCTTCTGAAAAGGAGTAGGTGTTATGTATTTATTTTGATCTGTATGCATGTATTGTAACATCTCCAATGGAGTTATTGCTGAACAAGTAGATGGAAACTTGGAATGCTACCAGGACCAAGTTCTCCATCCTTCTATTCACATACCTAAACATCTCATGAACCCAATCACCAGAGCCCTGCATTCCTCAGACCAGAACTGAATATTGACACTCTTCCCTGACTGTGTATGTCTAGGAACAAATGTGTAGGAACAAGTTCATAGTTTTTATCTAAATTTAATTGTGCTCTGGAAACTTGGAACATCAAAGAAGTATGAGTATGTCTGGAAGTAATTGTTTTAAATTCAGAGCTTAAACAAAGATCCCTGCAAATTATTTAGGCATTTGCTTTTCATCACTCAATCAAAGTATTTTTTTTTTTAATTTTAACACAAAATTGTCCTGTGGGCAGAAGACTCCCACACAAGAGTAAAAAAGACCTTCTCCGAAGTGCTTAACATAAAAATAATACCGAAAGAAAAAAGAAAGCGAATTAATAAATATTCTCTTGAAAATCAATTGATTACACTGAATTTGTAGCCAAGAAATATGTGGCAATGAAGTAATTCTGGTATTTCTGATCTTCTACTCAAAATAAAGATGGTCCATGTTTCAGATGTTTTCTTGTGTATATATACACACATCTCAGCACATTCTCTGGTATGACCAACAAACACAGAAATTCTGGGGAAGAAGTATCCCTGATGGACATTGAAGATTGTAGGATACCACAGAGGCTTAAGTAGATTAAAAAAAAATTCAAATTCCTCAGGAAAGACAATCATAGGAGTTAATCATAGGTTAATGATAGAATGATAGAAAACACCATGATTCATACTTCCTTTTCTGTGAATGTGTTTTCTTGTATACTCCACTGAAAGTGCTCTTTTTCTTATTTGAATCATTAATCTCTACCTATTCTCTCCAGGGTATAAACAGTGAATGCTCTGTCTGAAGCAGTAAGTGGTAGCATGTTCTTATTCATTTATTGAACATTTATGAAGCCCTTGCAGTATGCCATGAACTATGGGTACTAAAGTTATTAAGTTACTAAAAGTCTAGGTAAATGAGCAAGATTTATTTATTATTTTAAACTTTATCAAAACTTTTTTTTTATTGATTTCAAAGAGGAAGGCAGAGGGAGAGAGAGATAGAAACATCAATGTTGAGAGAGAATCATTAATTGGCTGCCTCCTGCATGCCCCCTACTGGGGAATCAAGCCCACAACCTTGGCATGTGCCCTTGACCAGAATTGAACTCTGGAACCTTCAGTCTCCAAGCTGACACTCTATCCACTGAGACAAACCTGCTAGGGCACCAAATCTTTTTGAAAATATATTTTATTGGTTCAGAGAAAGGAAGGGAGAGGGGGAGATAGAAATATCAATGATGAGAGAAAATCACTGATCAGCTCCTGTACACCCCACAATGGGGATTGAGCCCACAACCCAGGCAGAATTCCAATAAAATGGTGCACTTACTCTAATGATGTATACATATCATTCCTATGGTATTTATATATTAGTCAAACATTTATTGATAGGAAGATCATAAGTTCCAGTTTGCTCACCTTCATAAATATGGTTACCTTATTTATTAAGCAATTTTTGCTTACTAAACACTAGAGATATAAGGAAATCTCTGCCTTTCTAGTGTTGAGTATCTGAGTAGATGAGATAGAGAAACATGGATAATACATGAAATAAGTATGTTAAAATATATATAGAAAGATTTTCTTCAAATTTTATTTATAACATTCCTGGTTCAGAACCAGGATCAGGAATACTTTTCAAAGTCCAAGGGCATACAGTAGACAGTCTTACGGAAAAATAGGAGTTAGTTAAGTATAGAAAAAAAATGTTCCAAATAGAAGTAGGCATAGTTGCCAAGGCAGAGGAACAAGAGAAAGTGAAGCAATTTTCAGTAACTAAAAGCATTTGATTTGTCTAGAGCAGTGATTCTCAACCTTCCTAATGCTGCGACCCTTTAAGACAGTTCTTCATGTGGTGGTGACCCCCAACCATAAAATTATTTCCGTTGCTACTTCATAACTGTAATTTTGCTACTGTTATGAACTGTAATGTAAATATCTGATATGCAGGATGTATTTTCATTGTTACAAATTGAACATACTTAAAGCATAGTGATTAATCACAAAAACAACATGTAATTATATATTGTGAAATATTTATTTCTAATTACAAATAAATGAAATTTTGTCTTGAATCGTGGTGTAGCATGGATAACAGTCATAATATAACAACAGTAAACTACATTGTTACATTTTGCTATACTGAGAAGCCGTGTGCTGGTTCCTAAGACCATGGGAAATAGGTGTTTTCCGCTGGTCTTAGGCAACCCCTGTGAAAGGGTCGTTCAACCCCCAAAGGGGGCGCGACTCACATGTTGAGAACCGCTGGTCTAAAGCATCCCCTGCAAGCAGGGAGGGGCAAGAAGGGAAGCCAGAGGAAATAACAGCTAGATCATGAAGAACTCACATGTAGATTTATGGCCTGAATTGAATTTCAAGAGGTGGGCTGTTATTAATGCATGAAATACCAAATTGCTGTGGCTATTGCATAGAGCATAAAATAAAGTGGGGAAAGAATACAGGGAGAGGTAAGTGAACATTTTTGTGTGGGACTTACCTAAAATTTAATGAACTGAACTTAATTTGCATGAACCTCTTTTTTTCCTTCCCCCCTTTTGTTGTTTTCTGCTTGGAATAAGAATATGATGGCTGGATTCTAGCAAACATATTGAGAAAGGAAGTGATACACAGTGAGTGAACAAAGCAGAAATAATGAGTCTGGATTCCTATGATTATGGATTCATTTTACTAGTTTTAGAGCATCTACCTGTTCACTACTCCATCCTTTCTTTTCCCTTCTTTCTCAGGCTTAACATTATCATAAAGTTGGAATATATAACCTGACAAATAGTTTATATTTTATTGTATATGTATTTAAAAATAAATGCATTATTTAGTACCATATATATTAAGATGCCATAACAAAGAAAACCCAAAATGCAATGATTATGAAATAGAGTGGCTCAAGTGAGAAGTCCAGTGATAGACTAATAATCTTTCTTGGATTGTTAGGGACCTAGTTTTTTTCTATCTGTACTTCATCATCCTGTTGAGTGTCCTCATAGCTGAAGCTGGTATTTCTGTATTTCTGCAATCTAAAAGGTAGAAAGAGGTAGTGTTGGGTGTGCAGTACACTTACACATTTGAGGATGCAACAGTAAAGTTGCACACATAAATCTGCTTAGGTCACCTTGAGCAGAATTTGTTCATGTCTGCATATAGCTTCAAGAGAAACTGAAAAAATGTCTAGCAACGTAACCATCTTTTATATACTGTGCTGAATCTTGGATGAGGGGCTGTGCTTTTAACGTAAGAAAGAAGAGTATCTTTTTGAAATTATTTTTTTACATTCAGTATTACATTTTAGAATTTTACTCCTATTTTACATATAAATACATTTTAGACATTTTAATAGCTGCATAAATCCTATTTATGGGTATAAATCACACTTTATCATCCCTTCATTGATGGATGTTGAGGCATAAAAATCTAGTAAATAACATCCTCTTCTCTAACAGAGAGTTGAGCCAATTGAGAATCAATCATATAGGAAATTACCTTCATACAATGGTAGCTTCCAAGTATACCACCAGGAAAGCCATCCCAGGGACTGTGGAACAGAAAGTTCACAGGTCAAGTTAAGATGCTCAAATCACGTGATTTATTAAATGGAATGAAACATACAGTGAGAAGCTAGGAGAAAGATATTAATGCAGTTAGAATGGAATGCAAGTAAGATGGAAGGACCACACAACCTGAATTCTGTCTCTCTTTGCTGTGTCACTCTCCTCTACTAATGATGTGGTTTTTGAGGATCACAGTTCAAAGGGATCAGATAGAAGATGGCTGAGATAACACAATTCCTGCTCCATTCAAGAGACCCAGGGGCAATTAAGCTAATGAGCAAGTATAGATCTTATCTGCATTTCCTGGGCAGAGAACTTGTGGGGCCAGAATCATTGTTATCCCTGGATAGCCAATTTAAACTCTCATGACTATTAAAGGCTGCTTCACACAGATCATCATCATTAGGTGTTTCAATACCTTGTGTATATTTAACCTATTAATATCTTCTTGGTGCTTCTTTCCTTTATACCTGTTTTTATTACTCAGATGTTCTATTTACTTTACATTGGTATCTTATAGGTTATTAACTTATCTATAATTAAATGCACCCAGTGAGTTTCATCCTTCCCATTTGTTTTTGTTTTCTAAATTTTTAAAATCTTTATTGTTGAACATATTACAGATGTCTCCTTTTTTCTCTACTGACCCCTTCCAGCCTTCCCCTGACCCCCACCCCAAACCTTCACCACATTATTGCCTGTGACCATGGGTTATGAATATATGCAAATAAGTTCTTTGGTTGATCGCTTCCCACCTGCCCACCCACCCTGCCTTCCCTCTGAGATTTGACAGTCTGTTCCATGCTTCTATGTCTCTGGATCTACTGTTCATCTATTTATCTATTCATTAGATTCCACATATGAGTGAGATCATGTGATACTTGTCTTTCTCTGACTGACTTATTTCGCTTAGCGTAATACTCTCTCTCCAGCTTCCTCAAAGGGTAAGATATTCTTTTTTTACAGCTGCATAGTATCCCATGGTATAAATGTACCATTGCGTTTTTACCCATTCATCTTTTTTGTACTGTTCAACAGAATTGAATATTCTTAAATAAAACAGAAGCACATAGTATAAGTTGAGGCTGGATGGGCATTTCCTATAGGAGCAAAATCTTTACCACTAAGTCCATGACATGGCCAAGAACAATTGGCAGACTTATTCCAAAAATAGAGAAAAAGATGAAGGTATGCCCAGTTTCTTTTTTCAAAACTACCAATAATACACATTTTTTCACTTCTCCAAACAGTAAATGAAGGAGATACAGAAAGGTCAGTAAGGTTGCACAAATGTAAACTATTCCACATAAAAGGAAACATCAGTATTATGGAGTATTTCTCCATTAGAATGGGCAGTTAAAGAGCCAAAATGTTACCATTAAAATATGTGAATATGATATCAGGGAATGAAGCTTATATATGCAGGTAAGTAGATTTCAATGTCAGAATTATACTAACTTACCCATAGTCAACTACCCATGATTGGTGCTGCACCAATACAAGCTTTAAGGGGACAAGGTCTTCACCACTAAGTGAGGCAAGATTGAGAGCAATGGCCAGTTCCCAAGAAGTGTGTACATTCAGACCCATATCCCAATCTTCACAGTTTGGGTAATGAGTGAAGATGAGTGGAAACATAGCATCTAGAAAGGAAAAAATGTTCTTCCCAATAATTTTCAGGTCTACCATCTTACCTAATAATAGACAAACATAAATTGACCATACCTCTGTTACGCCCACAGCCAATCAGAGTGATTATGCAAATTAACCCAACAAAGTTGGTGGTTTAATTTGCATATGCATGTGTGGAGTGGTCTGGAGGGGCAGGACACCTGCTACAAGGGGGTAGGGGGTGGAGAAGGAAGCTACAGGAGCGGTGCTGCAGCCAGGAATGGGGACTTGCTGGCTCCCAGGTGGCTGGGAGTGAAGCCAGGTGAAGGAAGGCCTATTCTTGCAAAAATATCATGTAATGGGCCTCTGGTTAAATATATAATCAAACAAGGAGAAAAGCTTCATCCTGTGAGGGTGGTTCTTTTCCTGCCTTTACAAAGCTTCTGTCCTGATACCACTCATTACTCCTATGGTTCCTTCTTGGAACCACTGCCAGTAAAGGAAGCAAAATCAAAAACCACATGTAGAATATCCTCTCAAAAGACTCTGACAGAGCAGTAAATTAGTTACATTAATTTCAAGAGCATGCCATTCCAGGCTGAAATTTGTTCTTCATTTTATTTCACATCAAGAATTTTGTCCAGCATCATTGTCCAATATGGATCATGGAAACTAAAATTTAAAGGTGAATCTTCTAAAATGTTCAAGGTCAATTATATTAAAGAAAAAAATCAGAATGTTTTTCCATTCTAATCTGAAGTTAAGATGAAGAAGAAGAGTAAAATTCATCCTCTCATTTCTCATTCTGCTCAGACTCAGCTATAAGAGAGTTCTTAGTTGCACCCTACACTGACTTCACAAAAAATAATGTAGTACCCTCAAGAGCAAAAAATTTGGATAATTTTAGTAATACATCTAACTTACTAAATCATCCAAAGGATTAATGGGACACATAATATTATCCCAGCACCAGTACCACACCTCTAAGACAAAGAAGAAAAAAAGGTAACTCCTAAAGCAGTTATCCCAGGAAAAATTAAGCTTCTAAAATTTACTAGTTAGTAACATCAAGATCATAACAAAACCTCAGTACCTGAGTTATAGAAAGAAAACAGAAAATTTTGGTTTTTAAGTTCATTAGAATGCTAATAAATTTATTCCAGATGCTTGTCATTTACAATTTGTGAATTTAAACAGGAAAGCTCTCCCAACAAATGACTAATTTGGGGGCTATAAACTTACTGATCCAGTATCAAAGAGTAGAGAACTTGGCATAGGAAACCCATTTATGCTTATGGTCCTGCCTTTTTGACTGTGCATTTGATTTTGTGGCCCTCTTGCAATGCTTAAAATTTTTAGTGGTAGCAGCCTATAAGTCTAGTTCAAAATGCCTTCCTCTCTAATCCAGAATATTGAATGCCTCTTAATTTCCAATTTTCTTTGTAGTCCGTGTTTATGACATTCTAGTTGCTTTCAGATTAGAGACTGCCTAGTGAAAGATAAACTCACTCTTGAAAGCAGGCATGTTCATCTCTGGTCCTCATGGATTTTTCCATTGGCACTTGCATTGGTAGTTGCTTAAGCTTGTGATATTGATCTTCAAGGGAAGATTTTTCCCAACGCTGAATTTATTCATCCAGAGAATTTGCTCTAAGTGCATTCTTTATTTCATTTATTTATTTTTAAAATAAATATTGTACATGTTTAAGATGTACAACATGATGACTTGGACTTTTCAATTTTTAAGTTTTTAAATTACAATTGACATTCAATATTGTATTACTTTCAGGTGATCAGCATAGTGTTTAGATGTTTAGATGTCTTATGAAGTAGTCCCCCTGATAAGTTTGGCACCCACCTGACACCATATATAGTTATTACAATATTATTGACTACATCCCCTAAACCATACTTTGTATCCCTATGACTATTTTGTAACTGCTGGTTTGTACTTTTAATTGCTTTACCTTTTTCACCCAACCCCCTGACGCCCCTCCAATCTGGAAACCATCAGTTTGTTCTCTGGATCTATGAATTTGTTTCTATTTTGTCTGTTCATTTATCTTGTTTTTTAGATTCCTCCCTCCTGCTTCTCTGTGGCTATAGCCATTTTGGTTGGGTTAATTTGCATACTCACTCTGATTGGCTGGTGGGCATGGCTGGTGTGCATAGCTTTGGGGTGTTGCAGAGGTATGGTCAATTTGCATATTACTCTTTTATTGGAGAGAATAATACCTTCTCAGTTTACCCATGTTGTCACAAATGATAAGATTTCATTCATTTTTGTGACATACAGTGAGTAACGTTTCATTGTATATATGTACTACTTCTTAATCCAGTCTTCTTTTTATTGGAGCTTTTAATATGTTTAATTTTAAATCAATTACTGATAGGTATGTAGTAGTTATTGCCATTTTACTCATTGCCTTCTGATTGTTGTGTACAGTGGTACTTCGAGATAAGAGTGCCCTAACATATGAGATTTTTGAGATACGAGCCATAGAGCAAGCGATTTTTGCTTTGAAATATGAGCAACATTTGAGATAGGAGTAATTGCACAGATCGGCCGGCTGCACACGACCCACCAGTTTACCACGACTGGAGTGTCTCATAGTTTCCCACACCTCAAGGTTATGGAACGAATTAAACTCATATCTCAAGGTACCACTGTAGTTCTCTGTTCCTTTCTTATTCTCTTGCTCTCTTTCCTTATATGGGGATGGCTTTCTGTAGTGTTGTTTGGATTCCTTTCTTTATTTCTTATATTTCTATTGTAGATTTTTGGTTATCATTTGCTTCATATACTCCAAGCTATGTTTATAGCAGTCTATTTTAGGATGATGGTCACTTAAGTTCAAACACATACTAAAATCACTGTCAATTTGGCTTATTTCTGGGAGGAGAGGAAGATGGGGGCTGGCAGGACGGAGGTGAGGGAGAGAAAGTGTGTGAGTGAGGGTATGAAAGGAGAGTGTGTGGATGTGTGTGGTGTGTGTGTAAGTGAGTAAGGGACAGTTAAATCTTGCAGGAGCAGCAGGGGCTTTCAGACAGGTTCTTTTAGACAAGGAGAGTGGATACTCTCCAGACTGTGGGACTCCAGCATTGTGCCCATGACATCTTGAAGGGGAGAATGGCCTTTTTTAGGAACTCATCAACGCCACCAACCAGACAGGCCTTGGAACTGCCCTGTGACCCAGCAGTTACTTCAGCCAAAATCCTGTTGTAGACCCATGGACCCTAGGACCTCCACCTCCAAAGGTACATCACTCAGCAGCAGTAAGTGTAATCTCCCCCTCCCAAGCAGCAGAATTTTGGGCAAAACATTTGCGCTTTTCCATAGCACGCAGGCAGCCAGGGCACTCCACTCCCTAGGCAGAGCCTGGTTGTGATTTTGTACAGACAAGGGCATGCAGCCCCACAGTAGAAATTCTGAACTCCCTCTTCCTGAATAATTGGCCACGGACACCCCAGCTGTGAAACTTCAGGACTAGGGTTCCTCAGAGTGTGTCAGAGCTCTGCGCAGGCAAACTCACCGCCACAGACAAGGGAGCCTATATATCCACAGAGTCCTCTGAGGAGCTGCTTTGAGCCTCTGCTGGGTGTGATTCTGTACAGACAAAGATGCACTGCCCCGCAGTAGAAACCCTGAACTCCTTCCTCCTGAAAGCTGTCCACATACACTCCAGCTGTTTAACTTTAGTGGCAGGGCTGCTGCTCAAAGTATGTCAGAGCACTGTGCAGGCAAATGCACCTCAGTCCGCACACGCACTTCCAAAGGGCAGGCACCCTGAGCCCATCTACCCACAGGGCACTTGTGGGAGCTACTGTGAGTCCTGACTGGGTGTGATTTTGGACAAACATGGACACACTGCCCATGGCATTAGAAATTCTGAATTCACTCATACTGGACACCCGCATAGACACCCCAGCAGAGTAACTTCAGTGCCAGGGCCCCTCAAAGTGTGTCAGAGCTCTGTGCCAGCAAACTCAACACCACAGACATACACATTTTCAAAGGGCGGGCATCCTGAGCCCCTATATCCATGGGGTCCTCTGGGGAGCTGCTTTGAGCCCCTGCTGAGTGTGATTCTGTGCAGACAAGGATGTGCTGCCCCACAGTAAAAATTCTGAACTCTCTCTTCCTGAATAACTGCCCATATTCACCCCAGCTGCTCAGCCTCAGTGCCAGGACCCCTCAGAGTGTGTCAGAGCTCTTCACAGGCAAACATACTTCCACAGATGTGAATTTGCAACAGGCAGGCACCCTGAGCCCATCTACCCACAGGGCACTAGTGGGAGCCACTGTGAACTCTCCCTGGGTATGATCTTGGACAAACAGGGCACATTCCCCTGCCACCCACACTAGCAGTAGAAATTCTGCATTCACTCACCTTGGACATCTGACCACAGGTGCCTCAATTATGCAGCTACACTGCTAGGGCCCTTCAGGGAGCTTCAGTGTGCCTCGCGCGCAAAAGTACTGTGGGTACCCCTGTGAGCCACAACTGAGAGCGAGCACAATCCACCACAAGTAGAGCAGCAAAAGCTGAGTCTGCCCACCCCACAACCACAGAACTCTGGACACCACAGTCACACCTTTTCAGAGTGCAGGACCCTGAACCCCATCACCTAAACAGACAGTTCCTGGATGCCATTATGAATTTCTGCTGGGCATGTGTGATTTCAACTAAGGGTGCAAGACAATAAAAATTGGGACACTCTCCTCCACAGTTGCTGACTTCTAGACACCACACTTGTGCCTCTCAAGCTCACACACTTACATCAAGAGAACTCAAATAGCTCAAGTAGGGAGCTACACTAGATTACCAAGCCCAGGAGAACTAAGAGATTACACCAGTAGCACCATCCTCAAAAGAACCTGGGTAGCAAAGCAATTAGACCTATATTAAAACATTACAGAAAGACATGGGAAGATAAAAAAGCAACCCCCAAGGAAAGAAAAAGAGGAAACACCAGAAAGAGAGTTAAATGAAATTGAGGCTACCAGCTTAACAGAGAAAGAATTCAGAGTAATGGTTATAAGGATGTTGAAATGACTGGATGGCAAATACACACAACTCAATAAGAATTTTAAGGAGCTGAATGAGAATGTCGCCTACATGAAAAAGAACCAAGAGGAGATGAAGAACAACATAGCTGCAATAAAGAACACAATGGAAGGCTTAAACAGTAAACTAGAAGAGGCTGAGGACCACATTAGCAAATTAGAAGACAAGGTAGGAAAAAACACTCAAACACAGCAGCAACCGAAAAGAAGACTTAAAAAACAAGAGGAGAGACTAAGGGAGGTTTGGGACAACATAAAATGAAATAGTATTTGCATAATAGGGGTCATAGAAGGAAAGGAAGAGAAGCAATGAATAGAAAACCTGTTTGAAGAAATAATGAAAGAAAACTTCCCTGATACTGGCAAGAAAAACACCATGCAAGTTCAAGAAGCACATACAGTCACAAACAAGATGAACCCTAAAAAACCGACACCAAGACACATCATAATTAAATTGGCAAATACCAACAACAAAGTAAGAATCTTAAAAACGGCTGGAGAGAAACAGAAAGTTACCTATTCTTCTACTAGAATATCAACAGATTTCTCAACAGAAATACACCAGGCCAGAAAGAAATGGAATGAAATTTACAAAGTGATACAAAGCAAGGGACTGAACCCAAGAATTCTGTACCCAGCAAGGCTATCATTCAAAATTGAAGGTGAAATCAGGAGTTTCACAGACAAAAAAGGACTAAGAGAGTTTATCACTACCACACCAGCAATGCTAGAACTGTTGAAGTGACTGCTGTAAAAAAAAGAAAAGAAAAGGGCAAGAAGAAACACAAACATACAAACATTAAGGAAAAATATGACAACAAACATATACCTGTCAATAATAACAATAGCCGAAGCTGGTGTGGCTCAGTGGATAGAGCGTCCGTCTGCGGATTGAAAGGTCCCAGGTTCAATTCCGGTCAAGGGCATGTATCCTGCTTGTGGGCACATCCCCAGTAGGGGGCGTGCAGGAGGCGCCTGATCGATGTCTCTGTCTCATCGATGTTTCTAACTCTCTATCCCTCCCCTTCCTCTCTGTAAAAAATCAATAAAATGTATTTAAAAATAATAATAATAATAATAATATTAAACATAAATGGATTAAATGGACCAATCAAAAGACATAGGGTAGCTGAATGGATAAAAGTAGATCCATATATTTGTTGTCTGCAAAAGACCCATCTCAGAACAAAGGATTCACACAGACTGAGAGTGCAGGGATGGAAAAATATTTTTCACACAAATGGAAATGAGAAAAAAGCTGGGGTTGTGATACTTATATCTGATAAAATAGACCTCAAAGTAAAGGCCATAACAAGAGATAGGGAAGGCCACTACATAATTCTAAAGGGAGCAATTCAATAAGATATAACTCTGGTAAACATATATGCACCCAATACAGGAGAACTCAAATATATAAAACAACTTCTGAAAGATATCAAGGGAGATACTGATAGCAACACAATCATAGTAGGGGACTTTAATACCCCACTAATACCATTGGAAAAATCAACCAAACAAAAAATCAGCAAAGAACCAGCAATCCTTAATGACACACTAGATCAGATGGACTTAATTGACAACTTTAGAACATTCCACTCCAAAGATACAGAATATACATTCTTCTCTGGTACACATGGAACATTTTCAAGGATAGACTACATATTAGGACACAGGCAAAGTCTCTTCAAATTCAAGAAGACAGAAATCATATCAAGCATCTTCTCAGATCACAATGGCATAAAACTGGAAATCAACTATAATAAAAACAATTGAAAAAAATCAAACACTTGGAGACTAAATCCCATGCTTTAAATAATGATTGGATTACCAAAGAGATCAAGGAAGAAATAAAAAACATCATGATAACAAATGACAACGAAATCACAATGAGCCAAAATTTATGATACACAGTGAAAGCAGTATTGAGAGGGAAGTTCATAGCTCTACAAGCCTACTGTAAAAACAAGAAACAATGATAATAAATTATCTAACCCTAAAACTCAGAGTTAGAATGAGAGCAACAAAAAATGCCCAGTTTAAGCAGAAGGAAGGAAATAATAAAGATCAGAGCAGAGATAAATGACATTGATACCAAAAAATAAAAATAAAAAGATCAACAAAATCAAGAGTTGATTCTTTGAAAGGATAAACAAGATTGATCAACCTCTATCCAGGCTCACCAAGGAGCAGAGAGAGAGGACCCATATAAACAAAATTAGAAATGAAAGAGGAGAAATAACAACAGACCCCACTGAAATACAAAGGATTCTTTTAAAATATTACGTACAACTCTATTCCAACAAACTAGACAACCTGGAGGAAATAGACATATTCCTAGGAAAATGTAACCTTCCAAAACTCAATCAGGAAGATTCTAAAAATCTCAACAGGGCAAAAACTATGGAAGAAATGGAAGTAGTCATTAAAAAGCTTCCAGCAAATAAAAGCCTGGGACCAAAAGGCTACAAAGGGGAGTTTTACCACACATTCAAAAAAGAAGTAAAACCTATTTTCCTCAGACTATTTCAAAAAATTCAAGAGGAAGGAACACTTCCCAGCTCATTTTATGAAGCCATCATCACCCTAATACCAAAATCAAATAAAGACAACACAATGACAGAGAATTACTAGCCAATGTCCCTCATGAACACAGAAAATTCTAGCAAATTGATCAAGAAGTACATCAGAAAGATCATATACCATGACCACACAGGATTTATCTCAGGGATGCAAGGATGCTACAATAACCACCAATCAATAAAGGTGATACATTACATAAACAAATTGAGGAGAAAAATCACATAGTCATATCAATTGATGCAGAAAAAGCTTTTGACAAAATCCAATATACAATTTGATAAAAACTCTCAGCAAATTGGATTAGAAGGATCATACCTCAATATAATAAAAGCCATATGTGACAAACCCATAGCCAACATCGTACTTGATGGACAAAAACTAAAACCATTTCCCCTAAAAACAGGAACAAGACAAGGATGCCTGCTTCACCACTCTTGTTCAACATAGTAATGGAAGTACTAGCCATTGCTATCAGACAAGAAGAAGAAATAAAAGGCATCCAAATTGGAAAAGAAAAAGTAAAACTGTCCTTATTTGCAGATGACATGATACTTTACATAGAAAACCCTAAAGACTCCATCAAAAAATTTTAAACTTAATAAATGAATTTGGCAATGTAGCAGGATGCAAAATTAACACCAAGAAATCCATGGCATTTCTATACACCAACAGGGAACTTACAGAAAGAGAGACTAAGAAAACAATCCCATTTACCATTGTACCAAAAAAATTGATACCTAGGAATAAACTTAAGAGGTAAAAGACCTTTACTCAGAAAACTACAAGACATTTAACAAAGAGATAGAGGAAGGCATAAATAGATGGAAGAGCATATTGTGTTCATGGATTGATAGAATCAACATCATTAAAATGTCTATACTATCCAAAGCAATCTATAGATTCAATGCACTCCCCATTAAAATACCAATGGCATATTTCACAGACCCAGAAAAAACTATCCAAAGATTCATCTGGAATAAAAAACGATCCCAAATAGTCACAGCAATCCTGAGAAAGAAGAACAAAGTAGAACAGATCTAAATACCATATTTCAAGCTGCATTACAAAGCCATCATTCTCAAAACAGTCTGGTTCTGGCACAAGAACAGGAATATAGACCAATGGAATAGAATAGAGAACCCAGATATTGACCCAAACTATTATGCTCAATTAATATTTGACAAAGGAGGCATGAACATACAATGGAGACAAGACAGTCTCTTCAATAAATGGTGTTGGTAAAACTGGACAGATACATGCAAAAAAAAAATGAAACTAGACGACAAACTTATACCATACACAAAAATAAATTCAAAATGGATAAAGGACTTAAACATAAGATGAGAAACCATAAAAATAATAGAGGAATCCACAGGTAGCAAAATCTCAGACAATGCTGAAGGAACTTCTTCACTGATACTGCTCCTAGGGCAATGGAAGCTAAAGAAAAAATAAACAAATGGGACTACATCAAAATAAAAAGCTTTTGCACATCAAAAGAAACCATCAACAAAACAACAAGAAAGACCACTACATGGGAGAACATATTTGCAAATGTTATCACTGATAAAGGTTTAATCTCCAACATCTACAGGGAACTTATACAACTTAATAAAAGGAAAATAAATGATCCAATTTAAAAAATGGGCAATGGACCTAAGTAGAATCTTTTCAAAAGAAGACAGAAAGAAGGCCAAGAGACATATGAAAACATGCTCAGTCACTAATTATCTGGGAGATGCAAATAAAAACAACAATACAATACCATCTCACACCTGTCAGAATGACTATCAACAACTCAACAAATGACAAATGTTGGCGAGGATTAGGAGAAAAAGGAACCTTGGTGCACTGCCAGTGGGGATGCAGATTGGGGCAGCCACTGTGGAGAACAGTATGGAATTTTCTCAAAAAACTAAAAATGGAACTTCCATTTGACCCAGTAATCCCACTCCTAGAAATATATCCTAAGAAACTAGAAATACCCATCAAAAAGAATATATACACCCCTATGTTCATAGCAGCACAATTTACAATAGCTAAAATTTGGAAACAGCCTAGGTGCCCATCAGCAGATGACTGTTTCAGAAAACCATGGTACATCTACACAATGGAATACTATGCTGCTATATAAAAGAAGGAATTCTTACCATTTGCAGCAACTTGGATGGAACTAGAGATAATTATAATAAGTAAAATAAGCTGGTCAATGAAAGAAAAATACCACTCTATCTCACTCATTTGTGGATAATAAAGAACATTAGAAACTGATGAACAAAAGGATAGATACAGAGGCAGTAAAGCATCAAATAAACTGCCAAATTACAGCGGGATTTTTAGGGAGAAGTGGGGGAGATAAGAGATCAACCGAAGGACCTGTATGCATGTATATAAGCATAAACAATGGACGGAAGACACTGGGGGGTTCAGGGCATGTATGGGGGTGAGATGGGGAGGGACAAGAGAAAGATATGTACACATGTAATACCTTAATAAAAAAAAATGGGGGAGGAGGCAAGGTGGTGACTGGCAGGAAGGTAGGGAGGGAGAATATGTGCGAGAGTAAGGGAGCAATAGAGATATGTGTGAACATGTGTGGGTATGTGTGTGAGAGGAATAGGGACAGTTAGACTCTGAAGTTCTTCCAGGGAGCTGCCAATCTGGGCAGTCTTAGATGGCAAAACCCCGCAGCCGCCGCAAACACTTTGGGGAGGACACCAGCGGCACAGAGATCACACCATCTTGAAGAACAGAATTGCTTAAGACTAGGATCCTACCCTCACCACCACCCAGTCTAATCTCAGAAGCAAACCAGGATCCTACAGCCACTCTAGTAGAAGACCTGCCACCACAGCTGCAGCGCCAGGGACACCAGGACTATAGACAACCGGCCTCAGAATTCTGTGAGTCAAAAAGCCAATCCCGTTCTCTTGCCGCCTGTGTGGCAGTGACATGGAAACTACCAGACCCCAGCCACACAATAACGCTTTCTGTACACACAAAGCAGTGGTGACTCTGCCTGACTTTGAGCCTTTGTGTCAAACACGGGATGTTTGTTTCCCGTGAATAGTCTCCATACCCAGACAGGGAGACTGAGTGGAATTCCAGCCTAGCAGCTCATCCTCAGGTAGCTGGTCTTCTGAGACCAGATTTCGTGCCCACACAGGGCAGGAAAACAGCACTCAACTTGACCCCGGACTTGCAAACTCAGGGAATTTGTTTCCCAAGACTCATCTCCGCACACAGGCAGAGAGACTGAGTGGAATTCCAGCCTATCTGCTTATCCCTAGGGAGCTGGTCTTCTGATACCAGATTCCACACTCATGCAGAGTAGAAAGACAGTGCTGAACCTGAGCCTGGTCTTGCAAACTCAGGGAGTTTGTTTCTTGTGACTCACTTCCACACCCAGGTAGGAAAGCAGTCCTGAATGTGAGCATAGTTGCATGACCTTGGGGAGATTGTTTTCTGTGACCAGATCCTACACAGAGAGATAGCACTGAATTTAAGCCTGGGGTGCAAACCTGGGGAGTTAGTTTCCCATAACCAGACCCTGTACCTCAGCAGAGAGGCTGTGGTAAATTTGAACCTGGATATGTGGTCTCAGGGAATTTGTTCCCCATGACCACACCCTGTGTCCACACAGGAAGGCAGCACTGAATTTGAGCCTGGGTATATGGACATAGGGAGTCTGTTTTCCACATTACACACCCATGTGACCAGACCCACACGCACACTAAGGGGCAGTGCCACCTGACTTTGATTCAGGGCAAGTACACACAGAAGGCTGTTTACTGCAGGGCAGAAGTGGACCTCCTATCAACATAGTGCAACTGAGCAACCCGGTCTCCTGGGCAGATGGAGTACCTTGAATCTCCACAGAAGAGGTAGCATTGACCATCAGTGACTACACTCTGTTCTTCATTACATGTGCCTGAGATCCCTGATCCCCAGTATATTCACTCTAAGAGCCAGTGACTTCAAATCTTGGTGCATGTGCACACAGGGACCTGATTCTCAGTGTGAGGTAGCACCAAGAAACAGAGACTCTGATACTTGATTTTCGGCATGGACATAGGGAGCTTCTGACTCCTGACATGCAATAGAGGACTTTGATTTTTGGCACACACCAGTGGGTTCTCTGTTTCAATGTGGTGCAGGCAGCTTCCCTGATTCTAGGTGCAAACATGAGGTTACACTAAGTGCTGCTGACTCTGACCCAGGGTGAGCATGATTCCCACTACCCACAGCAACTGCATGTCTTGGTATCAGCATTCTTCAGTGACACTTAGGGGCTGCAAAACTCTCACTGCACATGGTCCAGGCCCCCACAACTTGACATCTGAACCCTCTGGTGATAGTCAGAATGGAGAGACAATGAAGCAATCCCCAGAGGAAAGAAAAGGAGGAATTTCCAAGTAAGGAAATAACCAACATCAGAAGCACACAACATGACAGAAAAAGAATTCAAAGTAATGGTCATACAGTTCATACACCAGATGGACGAGAAAATCAACAACATATGCAAAAATCAGGAAGAAATTAAAAATGATATTGCTACAATCAAAAACACCATGAAAGGCTTCAACAGTAGACTAGAAGAAGCAGAGGACAGAATCAGTGAGTTAGAAGATCAGGTACAGAAACAACCCAATCTGACAACAACTAGAGAAAAAAAATTAAAAAGCAGGAGGAGAACCTAAGGGAGCTTTGGGACAATGCAACATGAAATAACATACATATAATAGGGCTGCAAGAAGGACAAGAAGAGCAGCAAGGATTAGAAAATTTGTTTTAAGAAATAATGACAGAAAACTTCCCTGTTATGGGGAAGAAAAATGTTACTCAAGTACTAACAATCTCAAGCAAGATGAATCCCAAAAGACCCACACCAAGACATGCCATAATTACAATAGCAAATGTTATCAACAAAGAGAGAATCTTAAGAGCTGAAAGAGAGAGACAGAGTTAACTACAAAGGATCCCCCATCAGATTATCAAAGGATTTCTCAACAGGAAACACATCAAGCTAGAAGGGAATAGAAGGAGATATACAAAGTGATGCAAAACAAGGGACTCAATCCAAGAATACTCTATCCAGCAAGGCTATCAATCAAAATTGAAGAATAAATCAGGAGCTTCATAGACAAAAAAGTCTAAGGGAGTTATCACTACCAAACCAGCAATGCAAGAAATGCTAAAGGGAATATAGTAAAAAGAAAAAAAAGTAAGGAAAAACATAGCCTCAATAAATAAAAATGGCTCCAAACAAGTACCTTTCAATAATAACTTTAAATGTAAATGGATTAAATGCTCCAATCAAAAGACATCAAGTGGCTGAATGGATGAAATAACATGACCCATATATATGATGTCTACAAGACACCCACTTCAGAATAAGGAACACACACAAACTGAAAGTGAAGGGATGGAAAAACATCTTTCAGGCAAATGGAACTGAAAAAATAGCTGGAGTAGTAATACTTATATCTGATGAAATAGAACTCAAAGTGAAGGCAATAACAAGGGATAAGGAAGTCCACTTCATAATACTAAAGGGATTAATACAACAAGAGGATATAACCCTAGTAAACATATATGCACCCAATGCAGGAGCATCCAAATACATAAAAAATCTACTGGAAGATATCAAGAGAGAGATAGACAGCAATACAATCATAGTAGGGGACTTTAATGCACCATTGATATCATCAGATGAATCTTCTAAATCAGAAAAGAAACAACAATCCTAAATGACTCACTAGATCAGATAGACTTAATTGAGATCTTCAGAACATTTCATCCCAAAGCTGCAGAATATATGTTCTTCTCAAGTGCACATGGTTCATTTTCAAAAATAGACCACATACTGGGGCACAAGCAAAGTCTACCCAAATTCAAGAATATTTAAATCATACCAAGCATCTTTTCAGACCACAATGGCATTCTACCATAAATAAACTACAATAAGAACAATGCAAAACACTCAAACACTTGGAAGCTGAATAGCATGTTATTAAATATTGATTGAGTTACCAATGAGATCAAAGAAGAAATTTAAAACATTGTGGAAACTAATGACAAAAAAACAAAACAATCCAAAACCTATGGGACACAGTGAAATCAGTCCTGAGAGGGAAGTTTATAGCTATAGAGGCCTATCTCAAAAAACAAGAAAAAATGGTAGTAAATCATATAATGCTACAACTCAAAAAATTAGAAAGAGAGCAACAAGAAAAGCCCAGAGTAAGCAGAAGGAAGGATATAAAAAAGATTAAGCAAAGTAAATAACATAGAGACCAAAAATACAATACAAAAGATCAATGAAACCAAGAGCTGGTTATTTGAAAGAATAAACAAGATTGATGAACCTCTAGCTAGGCTCACCAAGAAGCAAAGACAGAAGACTCAAATAAACAAAATCAGAAATGATAGAGGTAAAATAACAACAGACCCCACTGAAATACAAAGGATTATTAAAAAATACTATGAACGACTCTATTCCAACAAACTGGACAACCTGGAGGAAATCCACATATTCCTAGAAAAATACAACCTTCCAAAACTCAATCAAGAAGATTCTAAAAACCTCAATAGGTCAATAACTATGGAAGAAATTGAATCAGTCATCAAAAAGTTTCCAGCAAACAAAAGCCCAGGCCCAGATGGCTTCACAGGAGAGTTTTACCAAACATTCAAAGAAAGAACTAAAACCTATCCTCCTCAGACTATTCCAAAAAATTCAAGAGGAAGGAACATTTCCAAACTCATTCTCTGAGGCCAGCATCACCCTAATATCAAAACTAGATAAAGACAACTCGAAGAAAGAGAATTAATTATAGGCAATATCCCTCATGAACTTAGATGACAAAATCCTCATTAAAATTCTAGCAAATCAGATCCAGCAGTACATCAGAAAGATCATACACCATGACCAAGCAGGATTTATACCAGGGATGCAAGGATGGTACAATATCCACAAATCAATAAATGAGATACATCACATGAAGAAATTGAGGGGAAAAAATCACATAGTCATATGAATTGATGCAGAAAAAGCATTTGACAAAATCCAACACCCTTTCTTGATAAAACTCTCAGCAATGTAGGAATAGAGGGATTATACCTCAACATCATAAAAGCCATATGCAATAAACCCTCTACCAGCATCACACTCAATGGACAAAAACTAAAACCATTTCCCCTAAGAACAGGAACAAAACAGGGATGCCTACTCTCACCACTTCTGTTCAACATAGTAGTGGAAGTATTAGCAATTGCTATCAGACAAGGAGAAAAAATAAAAGACATCCAAATTGGAAAAGAAGAAGTAAAGCTGTCTTTATTTGCAGATAACATGATATTGTACATAAAAAACCCAAAAGACTCCATTAAAAAATTATTAGACTTAATAAATGAATTTGGCAATGTAGCAGGATACAAAATTAATGCCAAGAAATCTGTGACATTTCTACACACCAATAGTGAACTTACAGAAGGAGAGACTAAAAAGCAACCCCATTTACCATCACACCAAAATAATAATAATAATAATAATAATAATAATAATAATAATAATATACCTAAAAATAAACTTAACTAAGGAGGTAAAAGACCTATATGCAGAAAACTACAGGACACTGAAAAAAGAGATAGTGGAAGATGTAAACAGATAGAAGAGCATACCATGCTCATGGATTGGGAGAATCAACATCATTAAAATATCCATATGACCCAAAGCAATCTATAGATTCAATGCACTCCCCATTAAAATACCAATGGCATATTTCACAGACCTAGAAAGAACTCTTCAAAGATTCATCTGGAACAAAAAAGACCCTGTAGAGCCACAGCAATCTTGGGAAAGGTGGGATCTAAATATCAGGTTTCAAGCTGTATTACAAAACCACTGTTCTCAAAACAGTGTGGTATTGGCACAAGAACAGAGATATAGACCAATGGAATAGAACAGAGAATCCAGATATCGGCCCAAACCACTATGCTCAATTAATATTTGAGAAAGGAGGCATGAACATACAATTGAGTCGAGACAGTCTCTTCAATAAATGGTGTTGGGAAAATTGGACAGATACATGCAAAAAAATGAAACTAGACCACCAACTTATACCATATACAAAAATATAAACTCAAAATGAATAAAGGACTTAAGCATAAAACAGGAAACAATAAAAATACTAGAGGAATCCACAAGTAGCAAAATCTCACACATATGCCAAGAACTATACTGCTCCTAGGACAATGGGAGCTAAAGAAAAAATAAACAAATGGGACTACATCAAAATAAAAACTTTTTTCACAGCAAAAGAAACCATCAACAAAACAACAAGAAAGACCACTACATGGAAGAACATATTTGCCAATGTTATCATGGATAAGGGTTTAATCTGCAACATTTACAGGGAAACCATACAACTCAACAAAAGGAAGATAAACAATCCAATGAAGAAATGGGCAATGGACCTAAATAGACACTTTTAGAAGAAAGACAGAAAAAAAGGCCAAGAGACATATGAAAACATGCTCAAAGTCACTATTCAAGAGATGCAAATCAAAATGACAAAGCAGTACCACCTCACACCTATCAAAATGGCTATCATCAACAAATCAATAAATGACAAATGTTGGCGAGTATGCGGAGAAAAAGGAACGTTGGTGCATTGCTGGTAGGAATGCAGATTGGTGCAGCCATTGTGGAGAACAGTATGGAGTCTCTCAAAAAACTAAAAGTGGAACTACCATTTGACACAGTAATATCACTTCTAGGAATATATCCCAAGAAGCTAGAAACATCAATCAGAAAGGATATATGCACTCCTATGTTCATAGCAGCACAATTTACCATAGCTATGATTTGGAAGTAGCTTAAATGCCCATCAGCAGATTAGTGGATTTAAAAAATGTGGTACATCTATACAATGGAATACTATGTTGCCCTAAAAAAGAAGGAATTCCCACCATTTGCAACAACATGGATCCAACTGGAGACCTGGAGAGCATTATGCTAAGTGAAATAAGCCAGTCTTATCTCTTATCACATGATCTCACTTATTTATGGAATATAATGAACAACATAAACCAATGAACAAAAACAGTTTCAGAGACAGAGAAACATTGATCAAACCATCAAACCTCAGAGGGAAGGTTAGGAAGGGTTTGGGTAAGGGGGAAATATCAACCAAAGGACTTGTATGCATGCATATGGGCTTAACCAATGGACACAGACAACAGAGGGGTGAGTGCATGAGTGGGGGAAATAGAGGCTAAGGGGGGATTAAGGACACATATGTAACACCTTAATCAATAAAGAAATTTTAAAAAGAGGAAAAATAAAAAATAAATAAAATCACTACCATTTTTATTCACCTCCTTCACATTTGTTTTTGTCATTATTTTTTATTCCTCTTGTGTTTGTGCTTATCCTTTAATTTACTATAATAATTATACATGATCTTTCTAAGTTTGTACTAGCTTTAATGTTGGTTGATCTGCTTTTATTATGTGTTTGCCTTTGTCATTGAATATTTTTAATGATATATCCTTCTTTTAAAAAAAAATCTTTTAACATTTTTTGTAATACTGGTTTGTTGGTGATAAACTCCTTTAGCTTTTCCTGTCTAAGAAGATCTTCATTTGTCCTTTGATTCTAAATGAAACTGTTATAGGATAGAGTAATTGTGGTTGTAGGTCCTTACATTTCATCACTTTGAATAATTTTGGCCAATCCCTTCTTGTCCGAAGTTTCTGTTGAGAAATCAGCTCATAGTCTTATTGGCACTCCCTGGTAGGTAACTAACTGCTTTTGTCTTGCTGCTTTTAAGATGATTTCTTTGTCCTTAACCTTTGGCATTTTTATTATGTTGTGTCTTGGTGTGGGCCTCTTTGGTTCATCTTGTTTGGGAATTGGTACTTTCTAGACTTGTATGTCTATTTCCTTGGCCCAGTTAAGAAAATTTTCAATCATTATTTCTTCAAATAGGTTTTTAATCCCTTGCTCTCTCTCTTCTCCTTCTGATGCCCTTGTGATGTGAATGTTATTACAACTGATGTTGTCCAGAGGTTCCTTAAACTATTCTAATTACTTTTTTTTCTTTTTGCTGTTCTGTTTAGGTGTTTTCTGCTACCTTGTCTTAAAAAAATCAATAATTTAATCCTCTGTTTCATCTAATCTGTTTTTTATTTCATCTAATATACTCTTAATTCCAGTTATTGTATTCTTCATTTATTTTCTATCTTCATATTTATGTTTCCTATCTCTTGAAGTTCTCTCTGAGATCATCTAGTCTTCCCTTAAGATAATTGCACATTCTTATAACAAGCGTTTTGAACTCAACATCTGGTAAATTGCTCTATTTTGTTTTCTTTTTCTTTAGTATTATTCTGTTTTGTTTTGTTTCTATTTGGGACACACTATCTCTTCATTTTAGCTGCTTCCTTGTGTATGTGTCTATGTATTAGGTATATCTATTATATATTTCAGTCTTTGTTTGGTGTCCTTATATAGTATGTGTACTATGAGACCCAGTCTCTCTGTTCACCTGAGCTGGGTATTCCACAGGTGTCCCCTGTGTGAGTTGTGGGTTACCTCTTGTTGTAGTTGAGCCTTAGTTGTTGTTTATATGTCAGTGGATGGGATTGAGTCTCAAGGTGACTGTAAGGACTGGCTGTGACTGCAATGAACAAGCTGTTGTTCAGAGGCTGACCCCACAGAGTGGGATTTACTTTAGTGGGGATCTGGTGCCTGCTGATATAGCATTTCTGGTACTAACTGTGTGGTACTCTGTGTTGGTTCTGTGGCTTCTTGGGAGGGTCTCTGATGTTTGCCAATGTCACTGCTCCCTATGTCCAGCCTGAGCCATCTAGCAGGAGCTACAAAATGAACTGACCTTGGTAACTGCCTAGGAATTGGAAGGCACCTGGGAGTGATTGTGCTGTGAACCAAGGCCACCTGCCACTAGTTTCAGGCTTGGAACTCCTTAGCAATTGGTCAAGCTGGGGCCAGCTGCTGTTGGTTTGGGGTTTGTAAACATTAGAGAATTTTTTAGGAAAGCCCACAACACAGGCACAGACTGGTCCATTATGCAGCTTAGCCTCTGAAGAAGTTTCAGGTTGGGTGTGAATTGGGTGGAATGGGGTCTCAAAGACTCATCAGGGTGGAGCAAGATGGTATTAGCCAGGTTGGATAGAGAATCAGATTTGTCATTTACCTGCACCTGCTGGCTGTATGGAAGAAGTGCTCAAGGAACAATGGCACTTGAGTCCTAGAGAGAGCTGCCACTGCAGTCCTTGACCAGGAGCCACAAAATTCAATTCTTCCCTGTAGGCCCCTAGCATTTTTCAAGCTGCTGTCCCTCTTCTGGAGCTTAGGGCTATTGATTCTGTGCTCAGGCCTTTAAAAATAATACCTAGCTCTCCAGCAGCCCTCTGTGTTATCTAAACAAAATCCCTGCTGAATTTCACAGCCAGATATTGCGGGGACTCCTCTTCCTGGCACTGGTGGTCCAGATTGGAGAGCCCAGTTGGGAGCTGGGACACCTTCATCTTCAATGGGGACTTCCATTACCAACATATCACTCCTGATTTTTAATCACCACATGAGGGTGTGGGGCCAGCCCATTTTGCATCTCCACTCCTATTACCATTCTCAGTGTGGCTTCTTCATATCCTTAGTTATAGGAGTTCTTTTAGCTAGTCTCAAGGTGGTTCTCAAAAGTGGTTATTTTATAATTTAGTTGTAATATTTATGTGGTCATGGAGGAGGCAAACACAGCATAGCATATACCTGCTCCACCATCTTGACTGGAAGTTCTGACATGATGATTTGATATATATTTATGTAGTAAAGTGATTACTACATTAAACTAATAACTTACCTTCTCATAGTTACTTTCTTGTGTGTAAGCAGAATACTTGAAATTTACTCTCTTAGAAAATGTTCTGTATTTAGTACAGAATTATTAGCTATAGTCAATATAGTAGTACTAGCTATAGTACCTGGGTTGCATGCTGAGCATTAAATTTCCAGAATTATTCATCATGCATACTTGCAACTTTGGCCAATATCTCAAGGTTCTCTCTCCCTCCACAGACTTTACTTAATTTCATAAATTGGCTCCTTTTCTTCCCTCATCACCACTGTTCTTTTCTCTGCTCCTATATATTCAACTATTTTAGATTCTGCATGTGAGAACATACAGGTTTTTTTCTTCCTCAGCACATTCTTGAAGTGAATCTGTAGTTGGGTTTTCTGAAATCTGTGTCCTTTGCAATATAGCAAGGACTAGTAACTCATGCTCCTCAAGGGACTGTCTACTTTGTTTTAAAACGTTCTATTCCTGCTAGCATTTTTTTCCCAATTGTGTGTGTGTTGGGGGGCAGGGGTGGAGAATGTATATCAAAAGTGGGATAATCCTCTAATGCTTTATTCTACAGGGTTAATAAACAGTTTATCCTATTTCTTGAAGAACTCCCTTTTCTTTTCTACCTCACAAAGGACTATAATTTTGCTAGCCCTAAATATCTCCTTTCCTTAAACTTAAAATGTGATTTCTGCTCCGACATTGTTTTCTAACATAGTCTTCAAAATTGCTTTGAATATCTTTGTCAATAAGAGATAAGAAATCAGTTTGCTCTGAAACTGCCAAAATTATCTACTGCTCAGACAAATCCTCTTCACTTTCAACTTTCTTGTTTGAAAAATATCAGGCAGAACATGTATCCTTTAGCTTGGCCTTAAATCAGGGCTGAACTCAACCAATTATTGCACTATCTATTACTCCTTTAATAATTTATTTTTGCTATATCTTCCTTTATAGTCTTAATTTTCTAATTTTTTCAAACATGTTCCCTCTTAGAATAAGAAATTCCTATGTCCCCATATGCACAAACTGACACCTTGAAACTCCCCTAGTGACTCTTTGAAAATAATGCTGATTTTCCTCCTTTTCTCTGAAATATGTCCAGATTTGTCTGCCATCATTCTGGAGCGCTGTTTCAATCTGTAAGAGGATTCAATCTTTAAATTTCTCAGAGCAATGTCTCAAATGCCTGTCTAAGAAACAAAATCATAACAGGTTGCTTTTCCTATACTATATTTAGAAGTTACCTCTTACCAGTGGTCTAAATCCTGGCCTTCCCAGGGTTCCAGTTTGCTCCCTAAGATTCTGCCTTTCTTCAGTGAACCCCAATCAATGTTTCTGATATGGCAACCATAAAGGCAGTGGCTCCCTTCTAATACCCTTCAAGACATTCCATTTAAGATGCATTTGCATTTTCCTTTAGTATTTTTATGAGTTTCATGCTTAAAATTTTCATTTTTATTTTATAATATCTTGCCTATTCTCCAGATTTTCCACTGCTTTCCTAACGAAATTTCTCATCTCTTAATTTAATCAATTTGGTTTTCTGTTTATTGTTATGTTCTCATATTTTACTGCACTTTGTTTCAAACCTCTCATTAGGAACCTCTTGAATTTCTAAGCAGAGCAGATTTTGAGAGAGAGATTATTCCAGGCATGTATTTTTTTCATTGTCTTCTGCTGGAAACCAAACATTGTCTCACTATGAACAGGAGACCAGAGGCTGGTCAACCTTAATTGCTCTGAAAGATTAGAGCTAATAACTCACTGTTTAGTTGAAACAGGTTACCTGAAGCAGCCTCTACCTGTTTGTTTCATGTTAATTTCTGTTATTGTAATTTCCTGCCTAAAGGCTATGGGTGTGTCCCAAAACCTTAATAAAAGGGAGAAAAAAGCCAGAGCAAGTGATAGTCCTTTCCACTAGAGCAGTGGTTCTCAACCTTTTTTAATGCTGTGACCTTTTAATACAGTTCCTCATGTTGTGGTGACCCCCAATCTTAAAATTATTTTTGTTGCTACTTCATAACTGTAATTTTGCTACTGTTAATGAATCATAATGTAAATATCTGTTTTCTGAAGGTCTTAGGCGACCATGCTAGCAGTTTTCAACCTGTGGGTCTTGACCCACAAGTTGAGAACCGCTGCTGTAGAGCCTAAGACCATCAGAAAACACGAAAATAATTTTATGATTGGGGGTCACCTCAACATGAGGAACTGTATTAAAAGGTCACAGCATTATAAAAGGTTGAGAACCACTGCACTAGACGAAGGCTCCCGCCTAGCCACCCAATATTGCCAAATTAATATTTTCTAGTCTCTCTTTTCATTTGCTAGCAGCCTCCTCCAGAACCCAAACCCTGAACCGGGAACCCTGAACCACGCAGAACATGGAAAGAGGTGCCCACATCTGGCGCCTGACCTCGGGATGTCTGGAGGAGAAGGTATTATTCGCCTAAGAGTGAAGGAAGGAAAATTCACCAAGGAAAATGGTGAGGGAAAATTCACCTAGGAAAAAGTGAGGGAAAATTCACTTAGGAAAAAGTGAGGGGAATTCAATGTATGCAAAGCCCACGGATTAACTACAGAGTCGAAATCTGTAAGTAGGGTGGGAACGACTTTTACAGCCAGGCTAATGGGGAAGAATTAGGTTATAAATATAAAGTAAATTTTATTATAGACTTTTGGTTTGCATGCTTAAATTATGTGATTTCTTGTTCAAATTAAAACCTTAGTTTGCATTTGGAATCTGAAATCTGTAATAAGTGAAACTCCACTGCTGAAACCGCCTCTGGTGTGGAGAAATTCAAAGGTGGCAGGAGAGGGCAGGGCTATCTGCTCTCCTGCAATGAGATTTCTTAAGGTTTCGTTTAAAAATTATAAGAGAACTCGCAGGGAAATGCAAATCTTGGCCAAATTAGATGCTAGTTATTACTTTGGAAAGAGAAAAAGAAAGAAAAAATTTAAGATCTGTCTTTATCTTTTAAGCATGAAAAGAAATTCGGACAGATCTGTTACTGATGCTTTCCCCTGAAGTAAACTGGATGTGGGGGAAGGGAGAGACACATGGCAATCTAGTATGAAAGCCCACTCTCCCAGTATGCTAATCTAAAGTCTCCTTTCTCACCATGAAAAAGTTTTGCAAATTTAGAGATGTGTCTGGAATTTCTGTACTTGTGAGGAGAGAAGCCCGGCTTAAAAAGAAATGCACACAATTGTCCACCTTTTTGGACATATTAGACAGGGTTTTAAGCTGGAATCTCTCCGCAAAAGCTGCAGAAAAAGAAAAACCCAGAACCGGTCTTTATTTTTTAAGAAAAATGGCGTAAAGGAACCAAAAGGAGAAGATTTTGTGTTATTAATCAAAGTTTTCAGCTAAATGCAAATTAAATTGGGAGAAAATAAAATAAAATTTCTCTAATAATTAGGAATTCAAAATATGTTGTTTATTGGTCTAACAAAAAAGGATTAATTCTGTGATTCCCAACTGAAAATTTTAATATAAAAAGTTTAAAGATATAATTGATATCTTAAGATAATTATAAAAAAATTATAATCTTTAAATCATATATGGATATATATATTTGATTGTTTTTTTCCATGTTAAAATTTCAAGGCTTTAACAGAGATGATTCTTGGAAAGCTCCTTGGGCCCAGAGTAATACAAGAAATTTGTAAATTTTAAATTTAACTGATCTAATATACTTGAAATTTAACTGATCTAATATACTTGAAATTGCATGGAAAACTTTATCAAATAAGAATTAACTTTTTAAATTTAACTGATCTAATATACTTGAAATTGCATGGAAAACTTTATCAAATAAGAATTAATAACTATATTTTAAATGTTGTGAAGGTTTTGGCCTCTAAGAAGGACACAAGGTAGCATTCTAGGGAGAGGCGTAAACACTCAGCCTCTGAGAGATCCAATGTCTAGGTGTCCTAGATGTCAGAGAGGTAACCATTGGGCCAGACAGTGTAAATCAAAATTTCATAGAAATGGGCAGCCTCTAGATCAGTGGTTCTCAACCTGTGGGTCGCGACCCCTTTGGGGGTTGAACAACCCTTTCACAGGTGTCACCTAAGATCATCAGAAAACACCTATTTCCCATGGTCTTAGGAACCAACACACCGCTCCTCAGTGTAGCAAAATGTAGCAATGTAGTTTACTGTTGTCATATGAAGACTGTTACCCATGCTATACCACGATTCAAGACAAAATTTCATTTATTTGTAATTAGAAATAAATATTTCACAATATATAATTACATAGTTTTTGTGATTAATCACTATGCTTTCATTATGTTCAATTTGTAACAATGAAAATACATCCTGCATATCAGATGTTTACATTACAGTTCATAACAGTAGCAAAATTAGTTATGAAGTAGCAACGAAAATAATTTTATGGTTGGGGTCACCACCACATGAGGAGTTGTCTTAAAGGGTCGCGGCATTAGGAAGGTTGAGAACCACTGCTCTAGATCAAGATACAGGGCATGGTCAACTGCCAGGAAATAGCCAGAGGGGTGATCCCCAGTCCCGTTATTAATAAGGGAAACCTGCCCTGCAAGGCCCACAGTGGATTCCCTCATCCAAGCAACTCCAGGAAGCACAGGCCTGGATCTTAACAGCACTATAGTGGTCACTTTGACTCCTGACATTGGCCAGAAAGCTATTCCTACAGGAATTTGGGGTCCTATGTCACCAGGAACTTTAGGATTAATCTTAGGGAGAAGTGGAAACACTCTAAGAGGATTAACTGTTCTGCCTGGAGTCATTGATTCGGATTATGAAGGAGAAATTAAAGTTATACTAGAATGTAATAATATTATGCAAATTTCTCCAGGACAGAGAATTGCTCAGATACTACTTCTACCTTATTTTCAGCAAGGTGAGGCTATAAATAGGAAAAGAGGAATGCAAGGATTTGGAAACTCAGACATCTATTGGATACACGAAATTAGCAAAATCCGTCCTATGATTAATTTAAAAATAGAGGCAAAACAATTTAGGGGTCTAGTGAACACTGGAGTAGATGTTAGTGTCATCGGCAAAGAATTCTGACCTCCAAATTGGTCCACGGCAAAAGCTATGGGCTCAGTTAAAGGGGTAGGAATTCCTGATGATACACAACGTAGTGCTGCAGTTTAAGATGGCAAGATGAGGAAGGACAGATAGGATGGTTTCAACCCTACATCATCCCTAAAATTGCAGTCAATTTATGGGGCCAGGATGTTTTAGAAGGTTTACGAGCATGTATTGTTACTGGCAGAGGACAGCAGTTAATGACTCAGATGGCATATCAACCTATTTAGGAGCGGTCACTGCTCAGTCTCCTCACCCTTACACTGATCCAATACAATGGAAAGATGATAGACCTGTATGGGTGGATCAATGGCCATTAACCAAGGAGAAATTATGTTGTATTCATGAATTAATACAAGAACAAATAGAAGCTGGCCACATAGAGCCTTCCACTAGTCCTTGGAATATGCGTATATTTACAATCCCTAAAAAGGTGTCAGGAAAATGAGGATTATTACATGATCTTAGAGCAATTAATGCTACTATGCATACCATGGGAGCTTTACAACCTGGACTCCCAGAACCTTCACAAATCCCTTTAAATTGGTTTCTTATAGTGGTAGATCTTAAAGATTATTTTTTCACCATTCCCTTGACACCTCAAGATAAACACAGGTTTGCATTTTCAGTGCCATCTATTAATAACAGTACCCATGAAAAGATGTCAGTGGAAAGTTTTAACTCAAGGAATGGACAACAGCCCTACTTTGTTTCAAAAATATGTGGCTAAAGCTGTTCAGCCTTAAAGAGACAATACTCCCAATGCTACATTATCCATTACATGAATGACTTGCTCTTAGCAAGCCCAAGGGAAGAACAGACCTTGGCCATGTTTTCCCAATTAGAAGAGGAGCTCCCTAAATGGGGCTTAAGAATTTCTCCAGAAAAGGTACAGAAAGAAATGCCTTTCTAATACTTTGGGGACCATAATTGAAAACCAATGCATTAGACCTTGGAAGGTGGAGATAAGAAAAGACTGTCATAGCTTCAAGCATACCAACATCAGAATTGTGGTGCTGCCAGAAGAAGAGAGAGAGCAAGATACTGAAAACCTATTTACAGAAATAATGACTGAAAACTTCCCACATCTGGTAAAAGAAATAGACTTACAAGTTCAGGAAGCACACAGAACTCCATATAAAAGGAATCCAAAGAGGACCACACCAAGACACATCATAATTAAAATACCAAGAGCAAAAGACAAAGAGAGAATATTAAAAGGAGCAAGAGAAAAACAGTTCATTACCTACAAAGGAGCACCCATTTGACTGTCAGCTGATTTCTCAACAGAAACGATGCAGGCCAGATGGGAGTGGCAAGAAATATTAACCGTGATGAATAGCAAGAACCTATAACCAAGAATAATCTATCCAGCAAAGCTATCATTCAGAATTGAAGGGCAAATAAAGAGCTTCACAGATAAGAAAAAGCTATAGGAGTTCATCAACTCCAAACCAGTATTATATGAAATGCTGAAAGATACTCTTTTAGAAGAGAAAGAAGAAAAAGGTAAAAGACAAAAAATTATGAACAAATACATATCTATCAACAAGTGAATCTAAAAATTAAGTGAATTAAAAATTTGACCAACAGAATAAACTGGTGAATATAATAGAATCAGGAGCACAGAAAGGGAGTAGACTGATAATTCTCAGGGGGAAAGGGGTGAGGGGTGTACAGGAAGAGAATGGACAAAAATCATACACCTATGGATGAGGTCAATGGGAGGGAGGTAAGGGCAGAGGGAAGGGTGAGAGCTGGGTAGAGGGGTGCTATGGAGGGGAAAAAAGAGAAACAAATGTAATAATCTGAATAATAAAGATTTAATTTAAAAAAGAAAGAAAGAAAAGACTGTCATAAAACTTTAAATGACTTCCAGAAATTATTAGGGGACATTAACTGGTTAAGACCTTATCTGAAGATCTCTAAGGGAGAAATGACAAATTTATTTAGTATGCTTAGAGGTGACTCTAATTTTTCCTCTCCCTGAACATTAACGGATGAAAAACAAAAAGAGGGGATGATGGAGAAATCACCTGTGGGTAGGCTGCACCAAGCCTTAATTACTTTAAATTTTTTCACTTGTGATTGCTGATCAACAGACACCTATGGAGCTACATTGTTGTCAGGATAAAACAGAAGGAGATGTTTAGTTTAATGGAAAGATCCCGAATCTGGTTTATGGAAGGGACCCGATCTATTATTAACTTTTGGGAGAGGGTATGCTTGTATATTTCCAGAAAATTTTTCCAAGCCCGTGTGGATTCCTGCAAGAAATATTAAACTGCAACAGGATCCAAGAGAGAAACTAGTCAGACTAATGAGGACTTTGCACCTGGAGTCACACCATGCAGCTGCAGACAATCAACTACCTCAGTCACAGAGAGCAGCGACTTCAAGCAATCTATTGAAGATGAGGAGCAGGAGGAGGACAAGCGAACAACAAACAGCCTGAAGGCCACAGGGAGCATGGTAAAGAGGACGGTACAGACGCCTAAGAAGGTCTTTCTTGCAATGCCAACAGTTATTAGCTATACGGTAATACTACCCTGAGCACATGGGGAAGTATTTTGTACTTATGTTCCTGACCCTTCATGGGTAAGAACCCTTAGGTGTGCTGATTCCCCTGCCTAATGTAGTCTCTAAAAAGGGCAAAATGAGGTAACTAAATATTTCTTAAAATTCCACCAGCAGAATTTAAAATAACAAAAAGCCCATAGCCTCCTGTATTCTTAAGCTAGAGGCGGAGCAACGTTTGTGGCTTGTGAATCAGACATAAACATTTACTAAATTTGCTTTGCTTTTTAAATTAAGATACCTACTTTAATTAATAAATTAGCCTTTTAAATAAAAATCAAGGTTTTCAGCTAAAAAAAGCCAATGTCTTTGTAAGCAATTTGATTAAGTATTCTAATAAACTAAAACCTTGTCTATACAAAAAGAAATTGATAGCCAGTGTGAAATTGAATTGCAGTGGGCTAGAACAAAGAATATCCTTACATGATATTATTCTACAATGTCATTATAATTTTTTGACAAATATCCCAAACAAACTTACAATCTAATTCTTTGAATATTTGGTAGCAATTTTAAAAGTAACATGAAAGGAATTAAGGCAGTAAGAAGGCACTTGAGCATCTATATTGGCTTTTCTTCCTCTTTTTGCCAAGACGGACCCTCCTACAGCTGTTGCCTGAGCTTTCTGTTCATGTTGAAGTTGAAGCCTCGTGTTGGCTGGTACCATGAATCTGTCTCTCACCCAGTGATGTGAGCTGGGCCCTCCCTGGAGAAGAAACTTGGCTTTTCCTAGATATGTGATCAGTGCCGGGGCCTACCAGCAGGTGAGGGGATCCCAAGGCAGGTACTGGGCGTGGAGGCCACAAAGGCATCAGCTACCAAGGAGATGAAACTGAACCTCACATCAACATGCTTGGCCCCGGAGGATGACTAGTTAGCCAGAGACAGGTAAGATTCCTCAGGGAAGGTGCGATAAGGACCCAGGTGACAGAGATTTGGCCCAGCTCAGTTCAGGACACAGGTGACAGACAAAGATTTGGTGCAGCTCAGATCATAGACTTGGCTGACAGCTGCCCTATATTCTAAATCCAGCCTAACACCAGGAATGCTCAGGGCCTACTCAAGAATGCAAATAATCCTTTCCACTAATATTTACAGGATAAAACTAAGATTATTATTAGAATATAAAATTTCAAATTAATTTAATTGGCTAATTGAAATAAGTGAATATTCAAGAAAATTTAATTATACTGGAAAAAAGTTGTTTCTAAAGTATTAACTAAAATTTCTATTGGTAGTTAATTGCATGGTAAAATTACTTAACATGCAATAAACATAAAGCAGTCATATTTGCATTATAAAAATTTTCCAAAAGCCTCCTAATAATTAAATCAAAAAAGGGGGGATAGTGCAATAATATTATGTAAGGAAAAGTATCCTGTAAGCAAATTACATCTAGAAAAATTTTTTCACTTAACAGCAAGACACCCATGAAAAACATACCTAATATTAAAATAAGCCAAAGGAAAATCATTTGGGCAAAAATAAAAAGGATCCAAAGTCAAATTTATAGAAAAAAATTCCTTTACTAACTTTTGGTTGAGAATATTTCTATGTTTTCAGAAAAAAAAAAACTCCAAGACCATGTGAATTTCCTACAACAGGGAATGCTCCAGCTATGAAGAAAAGAGGAGAAACGGTCCAGAGATGGAAGATGCTGAGGACACCTTGCCATCCTCGCAGTCAGCTGCTGTGCATTGATGCAGGTTGCCCAGGACCAAACCAGACAGGGTCGGACCTGCATTGCCACCATTTGTCCACCATCCAGAACTGAAATATCATTGCTAATATGTACACTCAAAAAACTGTTGGACATTGAAACTGGGACTCAAAGGATTGTTGGCCCAGAAAGAAACTTTCTATAGACTTATTCATTTACCTCTTAGCATAATCATTGTTGCTTGTCTTATTTTTTGTTCTTAATGTTTATTTCTAGTCTGCAGATGCAAGATTTTTTTAGAGGAAAGTAAATGGGGGAGATGCTGGAAACCAAACATTGTCTCACTATGAACAGGAGTCAGAAGTCTGGTCAACCTTAATTGCTCTGAAAGGTCAGAGTTAATCACTCACTGTTTAGTTAAAACATTGTTACCTGAAGCAGCCTCTATCTGTTTGTTTCATGTTAATTTCTGTTATTGTAATTTCCTGCCTAAAGGCTATGGGTGTGCCCCAAAGCCTTAATAAAAGGGAGAAAAAGGTCAGAGCAACTGGTAGTCCTTTCCACTAGAGCAGTGGTTCTCAATCTTCCTAAGGCCTCGACCCTTGCATACAGTTCCTCATGTGGTGGTGACCCCCAACCATGAAATTTTGCTACTGTTATGCATCGTGATGTAAATATCTGCATTTTCCAATGGTCTTAGGCAACCCCTGTGAAAGGGTCGTTCGACCCCCAAAGGGGTCTCGACCCACACGTTGAAAACCGCTGCACTAGAGGAAGGCTCCCGCCTGGCCCCCCAATATTGCCAAATTAATATTTTCAAGTCTCTCTTTTCATTTGCGAGCAGCCTCTTCCAGAACCCGAACCCTGAACCGGGAACCCTGAACCATGCGGGACATGGAAAGAGATTCCCACATCTTCCTAATTATTGGGTATGAAATAATTTCATTGAGTTATCTACTTCAATTACCCCACAACAACGTAGTTCTTTATCATTGATGCCATGATCCTATTTTTTGTTTGTTTTAAAACAATAACATCTACCATATATTGGGTCTCAATTCAGGTTTGAGCATATGCAATTTTCAAGTCTAAAGTAAATATGAAAGAACATGATGGAAAAGGTTTATTAATTGGCTGGGGGTGGAAGAGAACCCTGATATGTAGGATTTCACATAATTTCAGTAGCACAAATGATCCCACCATTGCCAATTTCAAGCTACTAGTAAGACATTGACCACATCACAAAATTAATAAAAGTTTAAAACTCAGCTCTCATAAGTTAAAATGAGCTGGCTTTAGCACATAAGAGCACCTCTTTATCTGTGAACAAGCCACATAAAGACAAGCTATCTGCAGCAAGTCTCTCTGAAGTTCTCTACAATCTTGGAAGCAAAACAGAATTTGATACAGCACTCTAGGACTACTTAACTAGACTTACTGCTTACAATTTAAAGCTAGAATTTCTGAATTCATGTGGAATTCAGTTCTGTCTTACAGCTTAAAATCAGCAAATGCTGTTCTGTTCAAGAATGGCTTACAAGATTTAATCCTGCCTCAGCATGACCTCCAGTACCTGTACCAGGGGTAATTGAATTTTCAAGTCCTCATCATTTGATTAAGATGTCTCCTTGACCTGTGCCTTTGATGAAAGTTACAGGCTGCTGAGCAGTTGCTTTTGGCAAATTAAAGGCAGGGCTAAGCATTGTTTGCTGAAGGCTTCCTATGTGTGTTCTCGCCTTTCTAAACTGGAGAAGATTGCTTACATCTGTGGGCAAATGGGTTTCCTAATTCAGAGCCCCAGAACTGAAGTCATAGGCAGCAGTCACCTGCAGTCATCCTCTTCACACCAACAGGCCAGGACTACGAAACTTCTGGAGTGAGGCAGAAATACCGTGCACTTTCACATGGTGGCACACTCCCAACAAGAGGGAAAGGAGCCAAGCCATGCAAGTTCATTTCCTTATGTCAAATTCACCAATAACTTACTCCTCTTCCTGTGGAAAGAACATGAAAAGTTACATTAATCAATGTTCCTTTATTGGAGCAAAACATCATCATGGGAGTATGTTTTGATTTAACAATAAGCAATGTATAGCTTCCCAGTTCTTCTACTGTTGAAAATAATGCTGCAATACAGATCTTTATGCCTATATCATAAAATAGTGTGCAAGGGAGTATACTTGGACTATACCTAGAAGCTGGGTCATATTACATTATGTGATATATCATGTTAAATTACTATCCACAGTGTACATTTTCATCATTGGAATATAAAATCCAATTTGATATGTGTCCTTGCCAAGGCGTAAAATTATTTTTTTAAAAAGCCAATTCTATTGGGTATAAAATGGTATATTATTTCAATGTAAAAATGTTTTCTCAACATGGCTTTAATTCATATTTACATTTCCCTAGTTGAAATTACATTTCTTTCACCATCCACATATCCTTTCACATGATTTGCCCATTTATATTTTCACTCATAATTCCATTATTTTGTGTGCTTTATAAAGAGCTTTTTTTTCTTTCTTTTCAAATTCTAAACACAAATTTTGATCAGTTATATGTGTTACAAACTACTCTTTTTCTTTCTTTCTATTTCCCCTACACTATAATTTAGGACTATTCAGGTATGGGAGTATGACTCAATTTTCCTGTTGATTTATTCTATCTTTTTCTGTATCAAATCTTCTGTTTAATCCACTAATCAAATTTTAAATACCAGCTGGAATTGGAAGAAGAAAAAGATTTTATATCAAATGCACTACATAGCAAATAATTTCTTTCAACATCCTTCTTTGAATTAAATTCTTTCACTTTCTTCTTGGCCACAAGCCTCTGGATCTACGTTTTTCTTTGAATTCTTTCCTCATTTAGCCTCTGCTGATTGTCTTTAATTCCCTCAAGAAATTCATCTCTTCCCTTAACTCCTATTTTCCATTCTGAACAGAAAAAGCATTAAAGTTAACTAAACCTAAATGCCTTAGAAGGCCAATCGATAACCATATATCCCATACTATTTCCATTCAGCATCTCAAGACATTGACTCTGCAAATGAGAAGACTCTTCTCTGCAGTGGTCAGCAGCAAGCAGGTCAGGACTTGCCCAGCACTGAGGAGAGTACAGTGCTAACCAGAGAAAATCCCAGCACATATGGACAGGTGGGTCTATTCTGATACCAAGAAAAATTTTATATATTTTCTCCATAACAATTCTACTTATTTTCTTAGGATGAATTTCTACATGTGGAAAGACTAGGTACATTCATGCTTAAGGGTCTTCACAAGTATTGAAGAAAACAGAAGTAGCCTCCTAATAAAACTGTTCAAGCCCATAGCCAGGAACAATGGTCCTGAGAGTTTTGATGGGCCAGAATATGGTTCTCATCTTTGGAGAACCATAATACAGTAGAGACTCTTCACCTGAGCAGACAAGTGAGCTAAACAAGACTGTGTCCACATTTGTAAGACATGAGCATCTCTGGTGCACAGGCAGAACCTCTCTCTTCCACTCACATACTCATCATTGGCACCATTCCACAAATGTCTCCAGAGGGCTAGAGACTGACTATACCTGGCCTATGTATTATCTTCAGCAGTCCATAACCTTTTGCTTACCAGTTATTCTATCTAGTTATTCTGTACTAGGTACTGTGCTAGATACTATAGAACTCAAATGAATTAGAAAAAAAACTGCCTTCAAATCTCATCTATTTGTAGGGAAAAGGCATACAAATAATACTTAGAATATCTATAGTCTAGTCCTGGCTTGTATGCTCACTGGTTAGATAGTCAGCCTGCACACCAAAGGGCTGAGGGTTTGATTCCTGATCAAGGGCATGTACCTGGATTGCAGATTCAATCCTCAGCTGTGGTTGGTGGGTGTGTAGGAGGCAACCAATTAATGTGTCTTTCTCACATCAATGTTTCCCTCTCCCTCCTTCTCTCTGTCTTTTCCATTCTTTCTCAAAACAAACAAACAATAACAATAAGGAAAACTATCCTCAGGTAAGGATTAACAAAAAACATCTAGTCTTAAATTTTAACTTTTCCAAAAACAATTATACATAAAGTAGGTGTGAGTACATTTCACTTTTTAAACTGGCCAGAGCCTCCCTGTAGGTCTCACACATTTACATAAAAATTGCCAACACAGATTTTTTTTATAAAAAAGAAAAACAAAGATAACTTCATAAAAAAAAATATAACCACAAACAAACTGAGTGGTAAAATAAGAAATAAATAAAAAACTAAAACCAGTAAGTGTGAATGCTGCACAGCTTCACACTATTTAAGCATTATATCTATGTATATCTTTTGTATAACCCTTTTTCCTTAGTCTGAAACCTCCTGGAAGGCAGGCTTTCCTCAATTGCTTCAATTCACCTCCCACCCAAAATCTGTGACCTCTGGATGGGTAGAAGTCAGTTGAATATTCTAACTAGGAGTCTCTCATATTTTGTCTCAATAGTTGGCAATAATTCTAAAACATGCTACTCCCTTTTCCGTGAGGAGAAGCAGCCTTTCTAAATACAATCAAACCTTTCTTCAGTGATTCTGAAGATTGGTGCCTCGGGAACGTTGTCTGAAATAACAGTTTGCTTTGCCCAAAACCATAATTGCAGGTGTGGGAGGTTGACCTTCTTAAACTTAATCCTTTAAACCAAATAGTTTTAAGTTTATTTTCTTTCTTTCAAAGAGAAACAGAAAAACACAAACTGTCTGGAGGCATTAAACCATGGTCGATTTAAACAACATTTCATAGGACCCAAAATTATACATACGTTTAATCTGTTCATTCTACATTCTATCTTTCAGCCTACATTCAGGAATTAGAGCCACAGGCATCACCTTTGTTAAAGGATTAGCTTGTGTATTCTCAGCCACCAACTTCACTCCTAATATGGCCAGTTGCTTTGCAAAAACAATGGCTAGACTCTGCTATGGATGGATTCATGTGCATACATCTTTACTGAAAAAACTGACAGCTCAATGAACATGTACTTCTATTACTTTTTCAACATGTGAAAGATTCTACTAAATATTTTGCCATCTACCTGGCATTGAGCCATTAAATAAACAATTCAGTTCAACCAGCATTTATCAAATACTAACCTACCCCAGAAAGTACCTACTTTTGCTCTCAGTGAGTCTGAGGGTACTGAGAAATTAGAACACAAACCAGCTCTACAGCCCTAATTAGCCATGCACCTCGGGCAAAAGCAGGACATGGTGTTAGTGCCATTGCTGAAAAGCAGGGACCACCTCACCTGCTGTTTTTCGAGTTGCACCAAGGTCTTCTCAGAGCCATGTTCTCCCTAACCTGGTATCAAATTCCTGCTAACAAAGTCCACACTCCTGGGATAATTTATTTGTTTATTTGTCTTCATCAAGGTAGATTATGAGGTGCTTAAAAGCTGCTTGAAGGGCATTCATTGGTGTTTGTTTAACTAATATAATGTATCCGAATCACATTATCTCTAGAAGGCCCTCTTAAATGTTGGAGAATAAAAAAAGTGAAGGCTTCTAGTTGCTCTTCTTTCTCCAACTACATTTCTTGAACTTTTGACACCACTTAACTTGTTGTATGAATCCCTAACTTCCCTGAGCCTCCAAAACTAACAAATCAAATATTTTTAAAAGCAGAAATGGCTATAGTCAAAATTGTGATATAGATAATGTGTGTCTAGGGCAATTGTTGGCAAACTAATAAGTCAACAGAGCCAAATATCAATAGTATAACGATTGAAATTTCTTTTGAGAGCCAAATTTTTTAAACTTAAACTTCTTTTCACACTACTCTTCAAAATATACTCACCCAGGCTGTGTTATTTTTGTGGAAAAGCCACACTCAAAGGGCCAAAGAGCCACATGTGGTTCGTGAGCCGTAGTTTGTTGACCCTGGGTCTAGGGCAACAATTTGCATCTTTTCTTCTTTATCTTCTAGATTCCCACTAAAGGTTTTCAGAATTCTTTAAAACTATGAAAAGATAGTCAACTTATATGAGCAAAAATGATTGAATGAATAACTACTATGTACAAAGATTTTGACAAGCATTCTATTTATCATGAATCTTAATGACAATTTAGGGAGAAAGATTTTATTAATCTTGTCTTGTACATGAGAAATGTGGAGGCTCAGAAAGAAGCTGACTTGCCTCACCCACGTCCACAGAGCAAACAAATGATAGAATTGGGTTTTGAATCTAAGACTGTCTAACTTCAATGTTCTTTGCATTTTTTGTGTGTTTTTTGTTATTTTTGTTCATTTGTTTTGGGGCAATGCCTTTTCCAGGCCTCAATTTTATCTGTAACTTTAGGGTTTTATATGAGATAATCTTAGGTTTTATTTCATGGTGGGCCCTTCAGGATCTGTGTTCCATTATCTCATTTGTTCTACTATCTCAAATATCTACCTGGCCCATGAGTAATTTGGGACCACAAAAAGTGAACTGACTTGTTTAAGTCCAGCAGGAGACTCATTGTGGCTTTAGAACCAGAGCCCACGTTTCTAGTATCTATGTTTAACATTTAGGATTCTTAACCTAGCCTACTAATCGCTGATCATTCTGTCATCTCCTCTCTTTCTAGCATCATCAAATGTCATCTCTCCCTCTATTCCTTACTTTATGTCCATGACTAAAATTATTTGATTTTTTCCAATTCAGTTCACATGCTATTCTCTCTATTTTTTTCCCTGAACCTCTGAACCTGGATAATGCTGATTACTTTTTAGAAAAGGCTACTTTCTAAAAGTAGCCTTCCTTAACTACTTCTTTCTCTATTCCATATATAGGGTTGCTACATAAAATAGAGAAACTCAGTAAAATTTCAATTTCAGATAAACAAATAAGCTTTTAGTGTATCCCAGGTACCATATGACACACACTTATATTAAAAGATTCATTTTCTATCTGAAGTTCAGATGTTACTGGATGTCTTGTATTTTTATTTCCTTCTGTGTGCCAACATTACATACACTTCAAGGTGAGGTTTATACAATCTTAAAAAAGTAGATTTAAAAATGAGCAAAGGATTTGAATGGACATTTCTTCAAAAATGGATAACATATACAAGAAATGAGGCTCAGAGTCACTAATCATGAGGTAAATGCACATCAAAACCACAATGAGCTATCCCTTCACACCTGTTAGGATGGCTATCATCAAAAGACAAAAGATAACAAGTCTTGGCAAAGATGTGGAAATAAAGGAATTCTTGTGCACTGTTAGTGGGAATGTAAAATGATGCAGTCAGTATGGAAAACAGTATGAAGTGTCCTCAAAAAGTTAAAAATAGAACTACCATATGATTCAGTAATCTCATTTGTGGCATATAATCAAAAGAATTGATACTAAGATTTTAAAGAGATATTTTTTCATTTTTATGTTTATTTCAGAATTACTCATAATATTCAAGATATATAATAGCCTGCATGTTTATCATCAGGTGAATGAATAAGGAAAGTGTGACATACCCAATAATGAAATATTATTCAATCCTTTTTTTAAACAAGAGGTTGTGGGGCAGGTAGTGGGGGACATGGCAGGATTGTGAAAAATAGAAAAAAGAGACAAAAAACTCATGGACACAGATAACAGTGTGGTGATTGCTGGGGGAGTGAAGGAGGTGCAGGAGGGTATAGAGAGGTTAAATGGTGATGGAAGGAGACTTGACTTGGGTTGGTGAACACACAATATAGTGTACAGATGATGTATTGTGATATTGTATGCCTGAAACCTTCATAATTTTGTTAATCAGTGTTACTCCAATAAGTTAAATAAAAGGGGGGAATAGAAAGCCTGACATTTGTGACAACATGGATAAACCTGGAGGACATTATGCTAAGTCTAGTCACAGAACAAATACTGCATGATTCTACTCATATGAGGTTTCTAAAATAGTTAAACTCATAAAAACAAAGAGTAGAATGTTGGTTGCCAGAAGCTAAG
>PVJN01004303.1:0-91577 GCA_004026805.1 Lasiurus borealis | reverse complement strand
TTGTCAGATATAAGTATTGCAACCCCAGCTTTTTTTTCATTTCCATTTGCCTGAAATACCATCTTCCATCCCTTCACCCTCAATCTGTGTGCATCTCTTTTCCTGAGGTGGGTTTCTTGCAGACAGCAGATATATGGATCATGTTTTCTTATCCAATTGGTTACCCTATGTCTTTTGATTGGAGCATTTAATCCATTTATATTTAAAGTTATTATTGATAAGTACTTATCTGTTGCCATTTTTAGTCCTTACCCTCGAGCTCCTTCTTCGCTTCCTCTTTCTTTTTATTACAGCAGACCCTTTAACATTTCTTGCATTGCTGGTTTGGTGGTAATATATTCCCTTAGCCCATTTTTGTCTGTGAAGCTTTTGATTTCACCTTCAATTTTGATTGAGAGTCTTGCAGGGTACAGTATTGTTTGATTCAGACCCTTATTTTGCATGACTTTGTATATTTCATTCCATTCCCTTCTAGCCTGACGAGTTTCTGTTGAGAAGTCAGTAGCTAGCCTTATGCGAGTTCCTTTGCAGGTAACTTTCTGTTTCTCTCTGGCTGCTTTTAAGGTTCTTACTTTGTCATCAGTGTTTGCCAATTTAATTATAATGTGCCTTGATGTCGGTTTGTTGGGGTTCATTTTGCTTGGGACTCTGTGAGCTTTTTGGATTTGTGTGGGTTTTTTCTTTCCTATATTGGGGAAATTTTCTGTCATTATTTCTTCAAACACATTCTCTAATCCTTGTTCAGTTTCCACTCTTTCTGGAACCCCAATTATACGGATGTTGTTTTGTTTCATGTTATCCCAAAGTTCCCTTAGACTCTCCTCTTGCTTTTTAACTTTTTTTTCTAGAAGCTGCTGTACTTGGATTATTTTTTCCTACCGCTCTTCTAGCTCTCTGATGTGGTCCTTTGCTTCTTCTAGTCTACTTTTGATGCTTTCTATCGAGTTCTTTATAGCAGTGACGTCATTGTTCATTACTTCTTGTTTATTCTGCACCTCATCTAGTTTCTTCTGCATTTCTTCTTGCTGCTTCTTCATCTCCTCTTGACTCTTCTTCACTTCCTCTTGGATCTTACTCATATTGTCGAATTTGTCTACCAATCTTTTAAACCACCTTATGATCGTTTCTCTGAACTCTTTCTCTGGCAGACTTATTTCTGCTTCTATTTCATTTACTTCCTTTTCTGGTGAAACCTGCCTTTCTGGCTTATGTGGGCTGTTTCTTTTTCTGCCCATGGTCTTTCTTCTCCGGGTGTCTGGTTATGTAGTTCTCTCTCCTACGTTGATTGAAAAGGCACAAACTACAACACGACCAGGTACAGCACTCAAGGCGCTGAGTAGAAATGTATTCAGGATGTTAATAATCACAAATTAGGTGACCACTAATGAAGGAGAAAGTAGGGGTAAATAGAGAAAGAAGAAGAGGAAAATGAGGAACAAAGAAAAGAAAGAATTGCCAAATAAAAGTAGGAGAGCGAGAGAAAAAAGAAAAAAAAGATAAATAAATGAACAAAAAAATAAAATAAAATAACAAAATAAAAAGGAGAAGGAAAGAGAAAGCGAAAAAATTCAGAGAGAAAAGAAAGCGTATAAGAGAGAAAGGGGGAACAAAATATAGATGTCAGGAGACAACTCCAATAGAACAGTCCCTAATCCCAATAAAGGCCAGCAACCAGTACCTAGAGCTTAATGTAAACTGCAAATAGTAACTGGTATCGCGGGAGGTGAGGGAAAAGAGAGGTAGAAAACAAAGCAAGCAAAAAGCAAAATAAAACAAGTAGAATAAACTAAAAGAATCTCACAAAAAATTTCAAAAAATCGATATAATCACTTTTTAGGCAAATAGCAACAAAAGGACATAGAGGAAAAAAAAACAACTTTTTGGCTAGTGAAGGCAAGAAGAGAGAGGTTTGTGTGAACTTGTAGTAGGGGTTTTGAAATTAGATATATAAATGGGGTGAAATTTTAACCAGGTAAAGAGAAAGAATAGGGGGAATCTAAAGTTGGAAAAGGGAAAGAGAACTAAGACAACAAAATGGGGAAAATTAGGAGGAAAGTGTTGGCATAAAGGTAGAGTTGAGTTGGAGTAATATTATGCTAAAGGAAAGTTGAAAATAGAATATAGAACTCTAATCCCGAAATAAAATAAATAAAAAACAAAATGACACTTGTTTTTTTTCCGAAAAGGTAAAGTACTAATAGTAAATAATAATAATACTAGTTTAAAACAAAAATGTAATTATTAAAAAGGAAAAATCAATTGATGCAGCAAGAAAAAAAATAGTCTTTTAATTAAAATATGTGGAAATGAAAAAGAAAAAAGGAAAAAGAAAAAAAAATTAGGATGTTCCTTCACTTCCACTATTATTCTGCTTGGCACTCCTGTTTCCCAGTCGGGAAGGTATTGCAGTTCCCTATGTTCCCCCCTTTGTCTTTTAATCTCTTTATTCTTTTGTGGTTATTCGAGAGTCAATTTTTGTGTCATCCACTGGGTGGCAGTGTTTCAGAATTGATCTCTGAGACAAAGCATGGGACCTCTCTAAGCTCTGCTCAGATCCTGCTACTCTGTGGTTCTCAAAGCCAGTTTGTGGGGGTTTTGCAGCCGGGACACTGTAATAACTCCCAGGCTGTCCTTCTGCCCAAGAAAAAAAAAAAAAAAAAGGAGTCATTTTCCAGAGCTCTCCTCTGTCAACAGCTCAGAGGGTTTGTCTCCACACTTAGGGATCACGCCCTGACCACCTCTGGGGACCTCTCCAGAGGCAGCTTTCCTGCAGCCAGGCTCCCACAGTGTGCACGTCTCTGTTGTGCGGAGGTAGGAGACCTCACCCTGACCCAGGCAAAATCAGACCCTTCCTTGCGCTGCGTGGATCTCCGAATCCAGCGCCTGCGCGTCCGTGCTGCCTAGAAAGCCGTGTTCTGGGTCCCCGGCTGCTCCATGGGTGCCTCTGTCAGCCACAGCTTCCAGACCTCCCTCTTATCCCAGGCGCAATCTGACCTTTCCGTGTGCTCTGTGGATCTCTGATTCCACTGCGTGTCTGTGCTGATTGGAGAGCAGAGTTCTGGGTCTCTGGGTCCCCAGTTGCTCGATGGGTGCGCAGCTGCTGGCTTCAGATGGCTGCAGACATCTACCTCCCTCTGAAAGATGGCATGGTCTCCTTGTTCGTGCTGGTGGCTCGGGCGGACAAAAAACCCCTTGGCAGTGGGGCTGCCCAGCCGGCAGAGCCCCGTCCAGCAGTTCCTTGCCTTCTCCTGGAGGATAACTGACTCTTAACTTGCCACCAAACACTCCCAGTGTGACTCTCAGCTGCTCTCTCTCCTTCTGCCCAGCGACAAAGCTCCAGACTCATCTGTTTACTCTGCCACCATTTTCTCTCCTCCTAAAGATTATTTTTAAAAATATGTATTTTTATTGATTTCAGAGAGAGAGGGTGAGGAAGTGAGAGATAGAAACATCAATGATGAAATCATTGATTGGCCACCTCCTGCATGCCCTCCCCAACCCCACTGATGATCAAGCTTGCAACCCAGGCACATGCCTCCGAGTGGAATTGAGCATGGGACCTTTAGTTCTCAGGCTGATGCTCTATTTACCAAACCAAACCAACCAGGGCTATTAAGGATTCTTTAAGGAAGAAAAAAGGAGTCCTGGCAGGTGTAGGTCAGTAGTTAGGGTGTCAGCCCTTGGACCAAAGGGTCATGGATGGATTCCCTGTTAAAGCACATACCTGGGGTTGCAGGTTTGATTCCCACCCCTGGGATGGTCAGGGCATGTGTGGGAAGCAACCAATTGCTGTGTCTCTCACATCCATGTGTTTCTCTTTCTTCCCTTTCTCCCCTCCTATTCTCACTAAAAATCAATGAAAAAAAAATATCCTGACTCCTTGGGTGAGGATTTAAAAAAACACAAAAAACTGGAATTATCATTACAAAACAAAAAAGTGAGTATTTCTGTAGAATAAGAGAAGAAATCAACAATTTTTTTTTTAATCCTCATCCAGGATATTTTCTGGGCGAGAGAAACATCAATGTGAAACAGACATATTGATTGGCTTCCTCCACCACGTGGGAACCTATAACCAAAGTACATGCCTTTGATGGGGAATTGAACCCATGACCTGGTGGTCCCTAACCACTGAAAAAACTGATCAGGGCTCAGTAATTGTTCTTGATTGCAAACTGGCTTTCTTTCCAACCTCAGATATAGTATAACTAGTGGCCCAGTGCATGAAATTCATACACATTAAAAGGGGACTAATTAGAGGAAATATTTTAATGTTGCTATTTGCCCTTTTTCCATAATAGAAGTATCAGAGATGAAAGAAAATTAGTAAAATGTATATGAAAATCTTCCTCCTGTCAGAGTCTGGGGTGTGCTGTGGGACCCAAAGTCAAGTCCCTGCCCACCCGTGGCACCTAAAAATCACGTGAGACCCAAACCCAGTTGGCACTACCCCTATTGGGTGAGATCCAAACCTGGCCAGCCCCAACGTGTTAAGCCCCACTAAGCAGGGGGTGCAGCTTTAAGTCTCCTGTCAATCCTTTCCAGAGTGCAGCTTCAGGGGCCCTGTCAATCCCCACAGGGTCGGGGACAGAGTCTCAGGTCCCTCAGCCTGGTGCCAGGGTCGGGGGGCATGGCCTGAGGTCCTTTGACCTGGTGCCAGGACAAGCAACATGGCCTAAGTTCCCCTGACCTTCTGGGTAAGGGGCACAGCTTCAGGTCCCCTGTCAAGCCCCATTGGGTAGGGGCATGCTTCTACGTCCCCCAGTCTGGCACTGGGGCACCGGACATGGTCTCAGGTCCCCTGGCTCAATGCCGGCGGGGTCAGGGGGAGGATGGGAGGCATGGTCTGAAGTCCCCTGTCAAGCCCTTCTGGGTGGGGGGTGCAACCTCAGGTCTCCTTCCCTTGCTCAGTGCCACAAAGCCTTAGGTTCCTACTGATTGCTCATTAAAGCTCTTTATGGAACTCGCCCTCTATTTTGTGTGCAGCCATCTTGTGTTATGGAAACCCACCTCTGCTGTGGCCACAGTCATATTTGTGATGGTGTAATGGTCAATTTGCATATTCCCTCTTTATTAAATAGGAGCTACTCTCAACATTCACAAAGACCCTTGCAAGTGAGGGGAAATGACAAACTCAGCTTCAGCACAAATCTGCCTCTGGGCAGAGATGGTTCCAGATAAAGGAGTTACTAGTCCTCAGAAGTAGAAGAATGAGGGATCATAAGGATAGAAAACTAATAAAAAATTATTAGATATTGCTTTACAAAGCCATTGTAATCTGGCACAGGCATGTAGATCAATTGAAGAGAATAGAGACCTCAGAAATTGATTCAAGCCATTACACATACACACACACACACACACAGCTCGGTGCACAAAATTTGTGCATGAAGGGGGTGTCCAGCCTGTTCCCTTTCCAATCTGGGACCCCTTGAGGAATGTCCAACTGTCCATTTAGGCCTGATCCAGGTAGGCCAGGTACCTTAAATAGGCAGGCAGACATCCCTCTCTCAATCCAGGACTGCTGGCTCCCAACTGCTCGCCTGCCTGCCTTCCTGATTGCCCCTAACCACTTGTCCCTGCCAGCCTGATCACCCCCTAACCACTCCTATGCCAGCCTTATTGATGCCTAACTGCTTCCATGCCAGCCTGTTTGCCCCTAACTGCCCTACCCTGTGGGCCTGGTCATCCCTAACTTCCCTCCCCTGCAGGCTTGATCACCCTCAACTTCCCTCCCTTGAAGGCCTCGTCCCTCCCAACTTCCCTCCCCTGTTGACCATTTGTGCTGAAGCTGAGTTTGTCATTTCCCCTCACTTGCAAGGGTCTTTGTGAATGTTGAGAGTAGCTCCTATTTAATAAAGAGGGAATATGCAAATTGACCATTACACCATCACAAAGATGACTGTGGCCACAGCATACTCGCTCTGATTGGCTGATTGGCATGACTGGTGGGTGTGGCTTGTGGGTGAAGCGGAGGTACAGTCAATTTGCATGTTATTCTTTTATTAGATAGGATATATATCTTACCTAATAATAGAGAAACATGTAAATCTACTGTACCTCTGCTACACCCACAGCCAATGAGAGTGAATATGCAAATTAACCCAGCAAAGATGGAAGTTAATTTGCATACATACCTGGGTCCCAGGAACCTCCCCAGCACCCAGGTCTCTCCCAGCTGTCCATTGGGTGAAGGCTTTAGGCTTGGGAAGAGACTAAGCCTGCAACCAAATGCAGATTATCCAGAAGTCAGTACTGGGTTGCACAGCTACATCCTGTCAACCCCAGCACTGACTGCCAAAGTGGGTGAGACCCAGAAAGTGAGTCAGGGACTAACCTGCACCCTCAGTGGAACTGTTGATCAATGTACTTACCTCTCTCTTTCTCTCCCTTTTCCTTTATGATCTTCACCAGCAGCCAGGGTTTTCTTTCTCTTTGGGCCTCTGAGGGTGCTACTGTTAAGTCCAGCCTCTTTGATTAGACTGAGAGATAGGCCTGGAGATGCTGACTGGCATTGGAAACCACCAATGAGAACAAAATCTGGGTGCTTTGGGGAACCAATGACTTCCTAGGAGATGGAGCTTTTGACACTGACAGGCATAGCAACTGACTAATCAGAACCAAATGTGGGTGTTGTGGGGAACATATGGCTGCCTAGGAAGTGGAGGTTCTAATGCTGACAGGCATAGGAACCCACCAATCAGAACCAAATGTGAGTGCTGTGGGGAACCAATGGCTGCCTAGGAGAGCTTCTGACCCTGACTGGCATAGGAACCTACCAATGAGAACCAAATTGGGGTGCTATGAGGAGCCAATGGCTCCCTAGGAGGTGAAGCTTTTGATGCCATCTGGCATAGAAACTGAGCAATCAGAAACAAATCTGGGTGATATGGGGAGCCAATGACTGCCTAGGAGGCAGAGCTTTTGATGCTGACTGGCATAGGATCCGACCAATGAGAACCAAATCTGGGTGCTGTGGGGAGCCAATGGCTGGCTGCCTAGAAGGCAAAGCTTTTGACACTGGCATAGGATCTGATCAATCAGAACCAAATTGGCAGGCAGAGAAGGGCAACATCAAGCCTGCAGGAGAGGGCTGTTAGGGGTTATCAGGCTGGCAGACAGAAGCAGTTAGGGACAATCAGGCAGGCAGGCAGGTGAGCAGATAGGAGCCAATGATCCCAGATTGTGAGAGGGATGTCTGACTGCCGGTTTGGGCCTAAAATGGCAGTCAGACATTTCACAAGGGGTCCCCAATTAGAAAGGGTGCAGGCTGAGTTGAAGGAAACCCCCCTTCACGCACAAAGTTCATGCACCGGGCCTCTAGTCTACATAGACTAGAAGACCAGAGCATGAAATTTGTGCACGGGGGGATTGTCCCTCAGTCCAGCCTGCTCCAATCTGGGATCCCTCGAGGGATATATCAGTAGGATCAAGCCTAAATGGGCAAGCAGATTTCCCTCTCACAATCCAGGACTGCTGGCTCCCAACTGATCACCTACCTGCCTTCCTGATTGCCCCTAACATCTTCTGCCTGCCAGCCTGATCAGCCTCTAACCACCCCCCTGACAGCTTGATTGATGCCTAACTTCTCCCCTGCCAGCTTGTTTGCCCCTAATTTCCCTTCCCTGCAGGCCCAGTCACCCCTAATTTCCCCCTTTGCCGGCCTGGTCATCCTTAATTACCCTCCCCTGCAGACTTGATCATCCCCAACTGGCCTGTTTGCCCCTAACTGCCCTCCATTGCAAGCCTGGTCCCTCCCAACCCCCTCCCCTGCTGGCCCTCTTGTGGTGGCCATCTTGTGTCTACATGAGGGCAAGATCTTTGACCATATAGGGGCAACCATCTTGTGTGTTGGAGTGCCAGTCAATTCACATATTACTCTTTTAGTAGATAGGATAGAGCCTGGTGCACAGGTGGGGGCCAGGTGGTTTGCCCTGAAGGCTGTCCTGGATCAGGGTGGGGGTTCCCTTGGGGTGTAGGGTGGCTTGGGTGAGGGGTCTCTGGTGATTTGCAGGCCATCCATGCCCCCCAGAGACCCAAGTGGATGTACTGGTATCTAGGATTTATTTATCTTCTGTAATTCAAACTTGTAGTCTTGAGTGAAGACTAAGACAAGCCAGGGCTGCCAAAGCTTGGCTTCCTCCATTGCTGGGTGAAACTCAAGCCCCCTGCTCTCTACAGCTATGAGGCTGCTGACATTTTTCTTAAGATTTATTTATCTTCTATAATTGAAACTTTGTAACCTTGAGTGGAGGCCTGAACCCTCCAGGCTGTGTGGAAAACTTGGCTTCCTCCATTGCCAGGAAAACCCAGCTTCCTGCTTGCTCTGTGGCCATATCCATCTTGGTTGGGATTGATTTGCATACTTGTTCCTGATTGGCTGGTTGGTATGACTTTGTAGCAGAGTGATGTTTAATTTGCATATTGCTCTTTTATTAGATAGGATATACTTATTAATTCTCACCTGAGGTTATTTTTTTCATTGCTTTTCAGAGAGTGGAAGGGGATGGGGAGAGAGAGAGAGAGAGATGAGAGAGCAACATAAATGTGAAAGAGACACATCTATTGGTTGCCTCCTGAACACACCCCAACCTGGGGGCTGAGAATGAGCTGACAAGCCAGGTACTTGACCCAGACCCCCTTCAGTGCACAGGATGACTTTATAACTAGTGAGCCACACAGTTAAGGGCTGTGCTCAATTAATATTTGATAAAAATCATTAGAAATTACTGTTGAACAAAACATTTTTAATATTGTGGTTAATCATAATTACTGTCATATTAGTGTACCCTACGCCGACAAATATATCATAACTTGGAATTTGAGTAAAATATATTTGGAAACTAAATGCAGAAACCACAGATTTCTGCTGCTGGATCTTTAGGGTGACTCATGGCCTAGACAGCTCTGACCAAATGAGTGCAACTAGTCATAAAACATCTGTTAGGATCATCTTTGGAAAACTGTGTGTACTCTGGCTCTCCTTACAATCCTGGCCTGCTCTTCTGACTTTGAATGTGACTGAATTTACTTTTACAACTGACATAAATTTTTTGCTTTGTACAAGGATTTCACAATTCATATCTTCCTGGGGAGTGTGGATGAGAAAGGGCTTCTTGTGCTCATTTTAGCAATACATATATTAATGTTGGAATGAAACAGAGAAGTTTAGCATGGCCCATGCAAAAGGATGATATGGAAATTTGTGAAGTGGTCCATATTTTTAAAAAAGAAAAGAAAAAATGGGTGGTATGGAAAATAACCTCATAGTGTGATCTGATCATAAATTCCTAACTGGTCACGGTGGGTGGTCACTCCCCAGATATATAACGTCTTCTTTCTTTTTCTTTTTTTTCTTTTCTTCTTTTTAGGCAGATATAGTCCCCTATTCAATCTTGGCCCCAACAAAGACAGACAACATATATCAGATTATTCAAGGTCTGTTAGTGGATGCAAATAACTTTAGTAAAAACTTTATCTTTGCATTAAGTAAGCCCTGTCCATTGTTTCTGTGCATCTGTGCTAACAAATCTTGGAAATAAGCCATAAACATCCTCAAGAGAGCACATAATCTTAACCAGTCTATAATCCATTCCACACCTAGCTTTTTGCCATCCTTCTATCTTCCATCTTCCTTTCATCTCCCCCCCTTAATATTAAATGTATAAAAGAAGCTGCAAAAAATGTCATTCTAGGGAGAATTTGAGATCTAGTTCCCTAGCATATGTTAGCAGTTTAGCTCAAATAAACTCATAAAAATTATTTACAGGATTGGAATTTACTTATGTCAACAGGAGGATTCTGTACAGGCATGCTCAGATGACTAAAACATACAATGAAGGTTAATAAAATGGTACTTTGGCTGGAAGTGCTGCATGAGAAACAGAGTTTGTAAACAAATCATTCATGTGTTTCCCTGAAGACAACAGAAAGAGGAGTGAAAAACTTCAGACATGCCCTAGCTCAGTGGTCCACAAACTCATTAGTCAACAGAGCCAAATATCAACAGTACAATGATTGAAATTTCGTTTGAGAGCCAAATTTTTTAAACTTAAGCTTTTTTCAATGCCACTTCTTCAAAATAGACTCGCCCAGGCCATGGTGTTTTGTGGAAGAGCCATATTCAAGGGGTTAAAGAGCCGCATGTGGCTCGAGAGCCACAGTTTGCAGACCACAGCCTGTGCTGGTTTGGCTCAGTGGAAAGAGTGTCTGCCAGAGGACTGAAAGGTTTGAGGTTTGATGCCAGTCAAGGGAACTTACTTGGGTTTCAGGCTTGATCTCTGGCCATAGGCCCTGTTCTAAGTGTGTGTGAGACAACCGATTAATGTGTCTCTCTCTGTCTCTCCCCCTCTCTTCCACTCTTTATAAATGTCAGTGGAACAATATCTGGTGAGGATTAACAAGAACAAAAAAATCTCTCTCTCTCACTATGATAAGAACAATTTTTTAAGTGTTGTTGATACAGTATTGTTATTTAAAGACACAATGTTGTACAGCAGACGTAGAACATATTCAACTGGTGTAAAAGGAAATTTTGTACCATTATATAGGCTGATTAGAAATTCTCTCTACCTCCTTCCCCAAAACTACTAGCAACCACTATTCTATTCTTTTGTTTTTATGAGTTTGACTACTTTAATTTAAAAAAAATGATTTTAGGGAGAGGAAGTGAGAGGGGACAGAAGAGAGACAGAGAGAGAGAGATGGATGTGAGAGAGAAACAGATTGATTGCCTCCTGCATGTGCCACTACCTGGGTTGAACCCAAAACCAGGTTATGTGCCCTGACAGGGAATGGAACATGCCACCTTCTAGTGCATGGACAATGCTCCAACTAACTGCACCATATTGGCCAGGGCAAGTTTGACTATTTTAGATACAAGTGGAATACAGTATTTGTCCTTCTGTGACTGGCTTATTTCACTTAGCCTATTGTCCTCAAGACTAGAGATGTTACAAGCTCTACTCTAATCACACTTTCTGCTGTTTATACCTCCCCTCCTTTTACCACTCAGGCTTCATCTTCTACTAATTTCATAGCCACTGAACTCCTGTTCATTGTTCTCTTGCCCAGCAATAACACTGTAGATATGTTCTGTCCCCAGAAACCACTTCTTTCCCCCACTACTTTCAGGTGACAAATAAGAATTGCCTTAGTGAGGACTTTTAAAGTTTCAGCATATCCTCTTCTTCTTGGTTCTTTCTAGTTAATGTTCCCGACTTATTTTATCTCTATCACTTCCACTATTATATGTTTACTAGAGGCCTGGTGCACAAAATTCATGTATGGGTGGGGTCCCTCTGGGTGGCCTGCAGGGATTGGGCCGAAGCCCACAGTCCAACACTGCCTGCAGCTCCTCCCTGCTACTCCTCCTCATCCTGGCCCCGCTGAGCCTGCCGCAGTCCTGATAGGGAGAAGCTCGTACTGCTATAGTAGCGCTTGCCAGCCATAAGACCTGAATCTGGCGCCCTCCTAAGGGGAGTGTCATATGGGATTGGGCTGAAACCAGCTCTCTGACATACCCCAAAGAGTCCCATATTGTGAGAGAGCCCAAGCCAGGCTGAGGGACCTCACCAGTGCATGATCAGGCTGGAGAGGGACCACAGGAGGGCTCCAGGGTGTGTCCAGACCATTTTGCTCAGTCCTGATCAGCCAACCCCAGCAACCCCCTGGTGGTCAGTGCACATCATAGCAAATGTTTGAGCAGACTTAGCATATCATTAGCATGCAAATATTCATTGTTCAGTTGTTCTGCCGTTCTGTTGATTTGCATATTACCCTTTTATTATATAGAATCTCTTTAATTATACAAGAGTAAAATCTCTATAAAAACAGGAATTTAGCAAAATATATATATAGTCTTTTGTCTTACCAGCATCTAGAACAATGTCTGAGGTATATTAGGCATGCAGGTACACTATGCTTTTTAATCAAGGAATGAATACATGCAATTATGAGCCAGTTATTTAGTACACAATGTTGAAAAAAATTGAATCCTGCCCTCTGCCAATAAACAAACTAATAAAAAATATGTAAAAAAGAGAGGTTTGTTTAAAGAGTAAGCATGGAACAAGGGGCAGGGTGAGGTACTCAAGTTGGGCTTCCTGTAGGAGGTGGCATCTGAGTCTGACAGAGTTAGCCTAATGAAGGGAGAAGAATTTTAGAGAAGAGTGCCGGAAACCAAACATTGTTCTCACTAAATGGATGTGAACAGGAGACCAGAAGGCTAGTCAACCTTAATTGCTCTGAAAGGTCAGAGCTAATCATTCACTGTTTAGTTGAAACACTGTTAGCTAAAGCAGCCTCTACCTGTTTGTTTCATGTTAATTTCTGTTTTGTAATTTCCTGCCTAAAGGCTAGGGGTGTGTCCCAAAGCCTTAATAAAAGGGAGAAAAAGGCCAGAGCAAAGGGTAGCCCTTTCTACTAAAGGAAGGCTCCCGCCTGGCCCCCCAATATCGCCAAATTTATATTCTCTAGTCTCTCTTTTCGTTTGCGTATGGCCTCCTTCAGAACCTAAGCCCTGAACTGGGAACCCCGAACCACGTGGGACGTGGAAAGGGGCTCCCACAAAGAGCTTTTTAGATAGAAATATAACATGAACAAGAGCAAGCTCTAGTCACCTACTGTTGTATATTTAATAATGCATCTATTACTGGCTGACTTCTCTTTCCTGTATCACTTTGTCTTTAACTATCCCTTTTCCTTCAAACTCTCAAAAAAACTGCTGGTCATTAAATCTTGGTTTAGGGTTGGCCTCTGGAAGAACCCAAATGAAGACAGTGACTCTTACCCAAACTCTAGAGGAAAAAAAATGACAAAGTCTTTTGGAGATAATAGAGCAAACCAGATTGGCTGGATATAGGATTTGAGGTGATTATATATGATAGTAAAAGAACTTGAATTCTAGGTCAAGGGATTCATTTGGATTGTTTCCAAATTCTTTATGAAATCTTTGAGTTTGTGGATGAAGTAACCAAAAAGCTATCTGAGTTTGATGAATCTAGCTGTGGCATCTAATGGTATAATACTGGAGGCAAGGAGAGTCAACAGGGATGAAACAATTCCAACAGCATAGTTAAGGTATTCAGAATTGCATTAGTGAGGTGGCAGTGAGCATGGAAAGGAACAGATGAAGAGAAAATGTGAAAGAAAAAAATGACAGGATTTGTTATCAAGCTGTGTCTATTGCAGGGTTGTGTGTGTTGCAGGACCATGTATGTTAGAGAGCAGAATTGTCACTAATAGAGATGAGGAAACTGAGTGGGATCTGGATTTGATGAGTTAAAGACATTTGCACTTTGTGCCAGTGGAATGTTCAAGTAGAGATGTTCAGCAGACAGCTGGAAACACAAGAAGGCAGGAAGGATTTTGTTTCAGAATTGGGGCTCTTTCAGTTGGTGATACATGTGTCTGGCTATTTTGAAAACCCCAAAGAAACACTTGCTTTATACAATTCTTACAGTCCTCATCTTGTGACTCCCAATAGAGAAGGGTGAATGTCATGCTAACCTGCAATGCTTGTCAGACTTTGTAGTAGAAGCACACATACACTGTACTTGGATAGACTGTAATTGTGCATGAAAATATGAGGGCATGAGGGAAGGCAAAAAGTTAGGTTTTAACCATGCAAGCTCGTGAAGATACTGGACAATAGGAAAGCAAGAAATCAAGTTTAAGGAGTTTGACAGAGTCTGACCCAGTACACAAGTTAGGAGGCTGAGATGTGGCCAAAAGACCAGCCATTCTTAGCAGAGAATTCAGACTCAGAGGATTAGTGCTATTTGCTTTCTGTCTAGTTTTTTTTTTTTTAAATGTTTTTATTGATTTCATAAAGAGGAAGGGTGAAGGAGAGCTAGAAACATCAATAATGAGAGAGAACCATTGATCTGTTGCTTCTGCATGACCCATACTTCAGATCAAGCCTAAAACTCCTGCACTTGCCCTAACTGGGAAATGAACCCTGACCTCCTGGTTCATAGATTGATGCTCAACCACTGGCACACACTAGTTAGGTTCTGCTGAGTTTTATAGAGTGGTGTTGGCCACATACTAAAGGTTATTAAGGAATCCATCTCTTAGCTTTTTTTTTTTCTGTTCTAAATAAAGCTAATTTAATTCACACAGATCACACTTTCCATTTCTTTGTTATTCTCTGAACTCTCTCCAATTTTCCTTTTAAAAAACTGAGACCAAACCTTCAAGCACTGTAACAATTTGCTTATTTCTGGGCACAGGAAATTATTCTTCTCTAAAATGTCACACTCCAGGCAATATTTCTTTGCAGGTTTTTCCACCTGTTTTTATTTGATTGATGAGAGAGAACAGAGAAAGAGACTTGTTGTCCCACTTATTTATGCATTCATTGGTTGACTCTTGACCTGAATGAAACCTACGACCTAGCTGTATCAGGATGACACTAACCAACTGATCTACCCAGGTTGGGCTTGCACCTTTTTTTAAATCATGCTAATTTTATTTTATTATTCATCACCATTAATCTACTCTATGCCTTCTTCCGTCTTCATCCATCCCTCCCTCATATCAAGCTAGTTATAGACAAAATGTGATCAAATTGGAACATACTTTTTTTCAATAACCTTTTTTGTTTGTTTTAACTTCAAAGGTTCAGAGTTGGAAAGGGTATTGGCTCAAATCAGGCTTTCCTTTTTAGGAAGATAGAGGTAGAATACTGCCATACTGTCAGTCTGAGTCTTTTTGTCCCATTAAAACAGTTCATGTCAAGAAATATATGAAACAACATCTTCACGCTTTCTCCTTTGTGTTTTTGCCCCTGCTCATTCCAGCAGACTGAACAATGGGTTCGTTAAAATGTTGAGAAGTAATACAGAAATAAGAAATTTGCTTAGACATGAATAAAAACTGGAAGCAGGGGAGGACCCGCCAAGGACCCGAGATGGCTCAGAGATCTCTGGGAATAATTTTCTAGGTGAACTGAAAGATCTTGTAAGGCATAGCCCTAGGTTACATTGCTGGCCTCTAATTAAGCAGGATTTGCAAGCCACTGTCTATGATTCTTCTGGCACTGGAGAAGAAATGTTCACCGGACAGTAAAAACTTTCAGTTTACATGGCAATCAAAACAGGGCCTTCCTTTTGCAGGGAGAAAAACTTGACCCCAGAATTTAACAGGGGAGGAGTAGAGGTATTCATTTCCATGCTAGCGTCTGGCGAGGTGCCCTGGCTCTAAGACTGATGAGGATTTATAGTCACTTGGACAAGGATAGTATCCAAATGCAGAGAAGAGCCAAGTCTCACCCTTAGCGGCTGACTGAAAGAAAGCGTCTGGTGCTGGGGCAGCAGAGGCAGGAGGGGAGCGCCGCCCGGCCGCAGCTCCTCCCAGCGCTCACAGGCCCACTCCCAAACTAAGCACACACTTCCCGGTTCCAGCCAGAAGTCCTGCGTGCGCCTCTACACGTAGCTGCAGAGGATCCCTAAATAGGTCTGCGCGGAGCAAACAGAGCCGGAAACCGACCGCACGGGCGCACGCAGCCGCCCGGCGGCTCAGCGGCGGCCAATAGCCAGGGCGCGTCCCGCCCCAACACCTCCCCCTGGGGAAGCCTATAAGTTGTCCACCTCGCCCCGGGCGCCTCCGTGAAGGACCTATCCTGGCTGCAGTCCGGTAATCGCCGTAGTTGCCTGCAGGGGCCGGGAAGGACCTGGACTCTCCGCGCTCTCGCGAGAAGTTCAGAGCTTCTGGGAGTGGTGGTGCCAGAGCACGCGCGGGCCTTCGAGGGGCCGAAGATGGGGGCTTGCACCGTGAAACTTCAGCTGCTGTTGCTGACCCTCGTCCTTCAGCCCTGGAGGCTCTGCTTAGGTGCAGACTCGGAGAAGCCTTCCAGCATCCCTACAGGTGAGCACCCGTCTCCTGAGGCTCGCAGAGGGCAGACCATTTCATCCTTCATCTCTAGGCTCGGGCCTTGCCAGGTAAGTAGGTGGGTAGCCCGTCTACCCAACACCCCAGGGATCAGTGGATACTCTGCGCACTCCAGGCCCTCCGAGGTAGGTGTGATGGACTGCTCCTCTGCACCAAACCGAGTAGGTCTCCTCCAGAACAGCTCTCTGCATTGCTGGTCCCCAGGGCAGACTGGGGGTGCCTGCCCACCCTCTCTGCTCCTGGAATTCCCAGTAACCTGAGAACAAATTTTTGTACTGCAAGTCGAGATTTCCTTTTGGTTTTACAGGTCCCTAGGCACCAACACCTTTTCTGCAACTCTTCTTTCTCTTCCTTTCCTGGAGGTGCATGATTCATCCTAGTTGAATGAGGCAGTTCTCCCTTTCTGACCTAAACAGTGTACTTTCTGATTGATGGTGACACATTTCTTCCAAGCGCTCCAGGAAGCAGCCGGTAACACCTAATCTCTTGCCAAAAACAACGCTCAAAACTGGTTGTTTTCAGTAGGGCTGCCTAGCTACTCAATACCTTTAGGCAGCAGCTTTCCTCCTTCGGGATTTGGAGGGGAAGCTTTGGACACAGATACTCTCCTTAGCTGCCCTTTTCCTAAATCTGATGCTGCTTCTTGTTTTCAGACTCTGGATTTGTAGTGAATTGGCAAGTTCATGTAAAACAACACTTTTTACATTTAGCTAGATTAAAGGCAGTCTCACCACATGTTTGTCTAAACATAACTTTGCTGCCATTTTTCACACATGAGGTATTCTTGCAGTTTTCCACTTCTGAGCTTTAACTCTAGGCTCAATTATCTGAAATTAGATCTTGCATGTAAATGTCCTGCTATACTTTTTTTTTTTTTAAATTAGGATCATTTTTGCTTCTTTTCTTTTCTCCTTCCTTCCTTCCTTCCTTCCTTCCTTCCTTCCTTCCATGGGCCACTTATCTACTCGAATTTTGCTTTCAGGCTTAAACTCAGAAGTAATAGTTTTATCTTTATCTTTAAAATCCTCACCTAAGATATCTATCTATCTATCTATATAATTTTTTATATTTAGAGAGGAAGAAGGGGCGGAGGGAGAGAAACAGCGATGTGAGAGAAAAACATAGGTTGCCTTTCTTATATGCCCAACCAGGCATGGAACCCACAAACTAGGTGTGTACAATGACCACAAATCAAACCTTCACCCTTTTGGTGTATAGAAGAAGGCTCCAAACAACTGAGCCACCTGGCCAGGGCCTATCTTCATCTTTAAATGTTTAAGAAGACTTAAATGAGTAAACATGTTTCTACATTCCTGCTTTGTTAGCTTGAGAAACTTCACATTCAAATAGGTTTTTTCAGTTAATACAATGCTTTTCTTTCTCTCAGATATATCTGATGTTTTCAAAATGGATTTCTGAACCCTGTGTGGTTCCTTTAAATTTGAACTGAATTTTTTCATAACAAACGTTTTCTTTTAGAAAATGGGCAAGTAAATGTCTTTAGCATGTTTCGAAATGGAGACATTTCAAAAAAAAAAAATTCACCAGAAAAGTGACTTTCTTTGTGAAATACCCAAGGAATCTTACTGGGAAATAAAATAACCTCTAAGGATTTTGCTACTTTTATAGGGACCTCTTCAGCCTTCGTCTATTTCATTTAATCACCAATACTCTTTACTTTTTATAGAAGACATTTTGTTGTTGTTGTTGCTGCCTTTAAGTTTATAGTCCAAATCACCTTCCTTTCCTACTCTGGTTTTTAAATTGAATGGAGCTGCACAGTAAAGTTTTATTGGACTATAACATCAGAGAAAGGGAATTTCAGATATGAATGTTTTCCTAAGAAAATGACCATATAAAACCCATTGCTGAAATCTGAGGACTGGTTGCTTTTGGTGGGTGGCCATGGGAAATTCAATTAACTCCTAAATACAGAAAAATATTAATTTATAATACTAGAGCCAGCAGTAGCCAGTTTGGTTATGAACGTTTTTAAGGTAGATGTTATAGGCTAATAGATATAGATGACACACTGATTGATACTATGGCTAGAATTCTGGGCTATATTCCATTTTTCTCCCCAAAATATTTCAAGTGAAAATTATTTAATAGGAAACTTTTATTTGTCTGTGTAAATATCAAGTAAACTCTAGAATTCTAAGTTGTGTAGCTTCATAGAAGGTCTGTAAGAAGAGTGCTTATCATCTCTAACTCCCTATATTTGTCACCATGTCCCAGCTAGCCATGAAGAAATAGAGTTTCGTGGCCCTATTGACATTTTGAGCCAGATAATTGTGTATTGTAAGTGTTGTCCTATCATTGTACTTGGTTTAGCAGCTACCTTGGACTCCACCCACTAGATGCCAAGAGTACCCTCTTCCAGGTGTGAGAACAAAAAAATATCTCAAAATGAAAATTAACGAAATGTCTCCTGAAGGGTTGAAAAACACTGGATTAGAAAAATATGTATGTGAGGCAATGTTGCATTTAGTGTTATTGGAATGATAATAACTCTTTTTTGAAAGTAAACATTTATAGTGATTTTCCATTGAAGTGGAGAATCTACTAGTTGAATCACATTAATCAGAATTTTATTTATTTATTTTTATTTTTTTAAAATATGTTTTATTGATTTTTCACAGAGAGGAAGGGAGAGGGATAGAAAGTCAGAAACATCGATGAGAGGGAGACATTGATCAGCTGCCTCCTGCACACCCCACACTGGAGATGTTCCCACAAGCAAGGTACATGCCCCCAACCGGAATTGAACCCAGGACCTTTCAGTCCACAGACTGATGCTCTATACACTGAGCCAAACCAGTCTCTGTGCATTAATCAGAATTTTAAATAAAATTTTTCCTAGCTTTGATGCTGTGTATTTACCAAAGTTAAGAACACTGCTTTTTGTTATATTTACTGAGCATTCTGTGGTGTGCTATTTTTATTTCCTTTTTGTTTGTCACTTTGTTTTTACCATGGAAAGAATATAAATAAGATTCTGGTTAAAAACAATAATTTTCCTCCTAGATTCATTTATTGAATTTTACCTTAAAATTATATACCCAGGACCTCCCTGGTCACAGTGCTTACTGGAAGCCATTTCTATTTGTTCTTCCATGGTGATTTCCTAAGATCCCACCTCAGCCCCACCTGACCTGTGTACAGTGGCTTTTTCATATGAATGGCCTGTCCATCCTCAGGCTCAGACTTTGCTAAAATCTCTCAAATAAGCTGCAATTGGGTCAGGGAGCCCCAAACCTATTAATAAAAGACCCAAGACCTGAAACTAGTACCAGCCTGCTTTGCTTCATAGCTAGGCCTTCCTTAGGCACTTCCAAGCCCAATACAAAAAGGAGGAATCTGCAGATCTCTCTGTAGCTTCTGCTTGGTGGGTCCAGGCAGTGGCTGACTTTGTACTTCCCCAGAGACCCAAGAGACAATGCATCTAGTGGTCAGTGTCAGACCATACTAGATTGTAGCTCTACACATGCAAGTGACACACTCAAGGGGCAGATTCAGTGAGCACCAAAGCCCCACTGAAGCAAGTGCTTCTCCATAGGGATGTCTCCTGCACAGCAGCTCTCCCACTGTAGTCACTGGTCCCCACAGCCAATTGGCCTGGAGTTCAATTCCTTCCAATGACACCAACAGCAATCAAGTCTCAACAACAACAAGACTGTGCACACAGCCCACAGTGGGGTACACCAGGAGTATCCACCTCAGGTTATTGGGGAAGCTGAGCCATTGGACCCTATAGGACACATACTATACAAAGTCACTCTATCAATTCAAGGAGACATAGCAGCTCTACCCAATACATAGAAACAAACACAGGGAAGCAGCCAAAATGTGGAAACAAAGAAATATGTCACAAATGAAAGAAATTGAAGAAAGAAAACTATGGGATATGGAGTTCAAAACCACTAATATAAGCTTACTCAAGAATCTCCTTGAGACCTCCAAGGGACTTTAGTGAGGATACACAGACTGAAATAAAGAATAACTTACAGGTATTCAACTGTAGAGTAGAGGATTCTGAGAATCAAATCAATGATTTGAAATATGAGGAAGCAAAAATCTCTGGAACAAAAGAGCAAAATAGAAAAAATTTTAAAAATGAAGAAAGTATAAGTTTGACATGCTTGATGTTAGTAGCTTCTGGGACAAATGCAAGCATCATAGGGATGCCAGAAGAAGAGCAAGATATTGACAACCCATTTGAAGAAATAATGACAGAAAACTTTCCCTACCTGGTAAAGGAAGTAGACTTACAAGTTAAGGAAGCAGAGAGAGTCCTGAACAAGAGGAACCCAAAGAGGCCCACATCAAGACATATCATAATTAAAATGCTAAGGGCTAAAGACAAAAGAGAGAATCTTAAATGCAGCAAGAGAAAAGCAATTGGTTACTTACTAGGGAGCACCCTACTAGGGAGGACTGTCAGCAGATTACTCAATAGAAACTAAGCAAGTCAAAAGTGAGTGGCAAGAAATATTCAAAGTGATGAAAAGAAGGACCTACATCTAAGATTACTCTACCAGCAAAGCTGTCATTTAGAATTGAAGGTCAGATAAAGAGCTTCACAGACAAGATAAAGCTAAAAAAAGTTTATCACCACCAAACCAGTATTATATGAAATGTTGAAGGTTATTCCTTAAGAAGAGGAAGAAGAAGAAGAAAAAGAAAAGGATAAAAAAATTCTATATAATACAGAGGTAATATGCAAATTGACCAACACACAAGATGGTAGCCCTCATATGGTCAAAGATGGCTGGCAGGGGAGAGCAGTTGAGGATAGCCAGGCTGACAGTATTGGGCAATTAGGAGCAATCGGGCTGGCAGAGGAGCGGTTAGGCATTGATCAGACTAGCAGGGTAGTGGTCATGGTTGATCAGGCTGGCAGGCAGAAGTGGTTAGAGGCAGGCAGGCAGGCAGGCAGGCAAGCAGTTGGGAGCCAGCAGTCCTGGATTGTGAGAGGGATCCCAGATTGGAGAGGGTGCAGACTGGGCTGAGGGACACCTCCCTGTCTCCCCATGCACAAATTCCATGCACTGGGTCTCTAGTATAAACAATAAAAAGGCAATAAATATATATCAATAATTAAATCTAAAAATGAAAATAAATAAGAATCTTATGAACAGAATAAACTGGTGAATAATATTGAATAAGAGGCATAGAGATGGAACAGATTGAGGAATCTCAGAAGGAAGGTGGGGCGGGAAGAGATTAAACAAAGATGGTATATGCAAGTATACATTACATATGGACACAGACAATAGGTTGGAAAAGCCTGGAGTGGGGTGGGAACCCCAGGTGAAGGGGAGAAATGGGGGGAAAAGGACTATCTATTATACTCTCAACAACAAAGATTTAAAAATAAATTATATCCTTATGGAAGCTTTTGTGGAAATACCCTCCAAATGAGTGTCAAAAAATTGGGTTCATAACATGCTTTATCTTTCCTGCACTTTTTTTTCTTTTTTTCTTTTTTCTTTTTTATCTTCTTGATGTGAGGAGAAGAGTGAAGGCATTCCTGCCAGGGATTTGCAACCAGATCTCCAGACCTTAATCAGATTTTATTTTTGGTACAAGTTTTAATATAAGTAGAAATCTTCCAAAGGTCATGAATCAGTTTTCATGAGAGACTTAGAGTAATTTTTTTTTTTTAATTCAGGCAAATAAGCTATGGCTTAATATTAAAGTGTGTAACTGTCCTGTCAAGGCACCATTTTACATTCCAACCACATTACTTTCTTATTCAATCTGAGAATTTCTGCCTTTTTAAAAAATCCTTGCTTGAGGATATATTTATTAGTTTTAGAGAGAGAAGGAGGGGAGAGAGAGAAAAACATTGATCAGTTGCCTCCCGTTTGCACCCTGATCAGGTAGGTATAAAACCCACAACCTAGGCATGTGCTCTGACTTGGAATCGAACCCTCAAACCTTTTGGTGTACAGGACAATGCTCCAACCCACGGAGTTACTCAACCAGGGCAAATTTCTGCCTTTTTAAAGCAGGATTCAGAAATTTGGGGGATTGATCCTTCTGAAGGTCTTGAGTGTCTTTCTTTGTTGGCCACAGGTAATCCTCACATATAAGCATTGTGGATCAGAATTTTTGTGTGTTTCCTAAGGCATCTTGACTTTCATAATCTAAATTTGTCAGAAATCAAGTTGTGGGCAAAAATAGAGGAAATGGCTTTAGAAATTTCTGTCAAGATCAGTGTTTTTCAACCATTTCATTTATAAACTCTTTAAATTACTCAGACACATACAAAGAGGAAAGAAGAGGTTTGTATCTGACTGCTGATGTAAACCAGCAATTAACGGGGTGGAGAGGGAAAGAACAATTTCCCAGAGAAACCTCTGGAAGGAAGAGAGAGGCTATCCTCTGTGTACTTTCTCTGTCTTGGCTCCAGCCACATACAACTCCTCATTCTTAAACATACTGTGCTATTTATTTCATAGTATAGAAATAGACATATGAAACAGCTCTAGACAATGTGAGGCTAGGAAATAAAAATTAAAATGAGATATCCTTTTCTACCCATCACACTAGCTAAAGTATTTTAAAATGAACTCTGATTACATACTATTTGTTATAAAGATAAAAACTCTGACTGTTGAAAGAACATCATCTTTGGAGAATAAATCAGTAATGTCTAGTGACATTGAGAATCCTCATGTCCTACAGTCTTACAGTATCACTCTGTATCAAATAGGTTCTGAATCCGAGGGTTCTGCATTCTCAGAATCAACTGGCTGTGAACTGAAAACAGTCTTTTCAACCTGCAGGTGGGAATCCATGGACTGCATACATTGTGTGTGTGTGTGTGTTTAGAAGAGACTATGATTTCATTTTCAAATTTTTGGAAATGGTTTGCATACATTGTTGTATACCATTTTATTTAAGGGATTTGAGTATTCATGAGTTGTGGTATCAATATGATTATACTGTAAAATTTCTATCTTTCTGTTCTTTTTTTAAAAGGATACACACACACACACACACACACACACACACACACACACACATTGAGAGAGAGAGAAATAGGGGAGAGAGAGGAAAGAAGAGAGAGACACATTTATGTGAGAGAGATACATCAACCAATTTCCTTCTGCACATGCCCCAACTGAGGCTGGGGACTGAACCAGAAACTCAAGTATTAGTTTGTGCTCCCAACTGGGAATCAAACCCACAATCCTCTAGTGCACAGGCCAAGGATCTAACCACTGAGAAATGCTGTTCAGGGCTGTGTTTGTCTGTTCTTGAAATTCTATTCATTGTTTAAATTTAGCTCCTCTTACTGTCTTTTGTTGGCTCTTTTGTACTTAATGCAGTTGGTTTATATTACTCATACCTGCTTTGTATGATAGATGTTTATGTTTATTAACTTATAATAAATTTTTTTAAGTAGGGGCTGAGTCTTATTCATCTTTGTGGTCTTTATAGTACTTCCCTATTTTTTGAACATAGAAAATATTCTTAATTTATCTTTGTTCCTTTTAGTCCACTGAGAGAATTATGAAAAGTGGCATGCAGTCAGTGAGATTGCTAGCTGCTTCTTTTCCCATGATTTAATTAAATTCATTGAGCTTCCTTTCTCTACCCAGGATCATATACTACCATGGTCTCGCAATTTACCAGTGAATAATCAGGCACGGCCTTGTTTTTGAATTATGGTGGGCAATTCTTCTCCATATATTATATTTTTTTCCTCTACTTTCCCTGCTCATTTCTGAATTACCTTCAGAAATGCATTCATTGGTTGGATACCACGATCCTCTTTTTATGCATGGTGAAATAGAGATTTGGAATAATTATATAACTTGCAAAGATCACAGCTGCATAGCAACATGAGAGGGGCACATGCCCTTTCTTCAGTCCATGCTCCATGTCTTTCTTGACCTCTTTATTGTTCTGTTGCACTTTGGGACCTGTGGACATTAGAGACCTAAAAAAGCAAAGGAACTCATTGCTAAAAGAAAAGGCACATACTTTGTAGGTTTACATTATGGGGGCATAGGTAAAAAATGAAGGCAAACTGTGACCTAGGTCAGGGTGACAAACTCTGGACCAAAGGCCAGATTCTATGGGACAGATATGGCTACTTGTTTAAATATGCTTGGTGTGTTAACAATGGTTTTTATATTTTTCAATGGTTGAAAAATAGCAAAGGAAAACTAATGTATTTTCCATGTGAAAATACATGAAATTCAATTTTCAGGGTACATAAAGTTATTGGCTCACAACCACAATTATCCATTTACATATCATTGGTGGTTGCTTTGATACTAAGTGCAGAGTTGATTAGTTGTAGACACTATATGACCTTCTGCCCTATAGACAAAAGTTGTGCCACCTGTGCCTTAGAAGGCAACAGTCCCACTTAAACTGTGGCTCCTGCAGATCTTCTGTCTGCTTCCTTGGAAAGAGCCAGACTATTGACAGTCAGTGTGGGCTCTGGGCATTTGAGAGGCCTGTTATTTATTGATTTATTTTTTAAAGATTAAGGTGCACAGCCTGATAATTTTATTTACATGTAGTGTGGAAATTATTACCACATTAGGTTCAGTTCATATCTATGTTCTCATATAACTACAATAAAAGGAAAAGGAAAACATTTTCTTTGTTGATGAGAGCTCTTAGGATTAGTTCTCTAAACAACTTTTCTATATAGTGCACAGCAGTGTTAATTGTAGTTAGCCCTAATCCTTATTTATCTCGTGACTTGACATTTTTACCTTTTGGAAAGGCCTGTTTTTAATTTTAGACATTTGAATTCAAACATAGAACTTCTCTGTTTTAACATTTTAAACATGGCACTTGATGCTAACTGGACAAGTTCTTTGGTGTGAATAGTGTGTTTATGATCAGAAATGAATGAAACACTCTGATGCTTATTTGTAAAGGAGATGCATATTTCTTCAGAGTATGTATGTGGTTTTCTTTTTTAGAAATTTGGTCTAGAAACTTGATTATAATTTTGTGGCTAGGTTCCTGGCAGGAAATTATTAACACATTTATCAATGAGTATTTTTATTCTTCAGCCATTGCTATAAATTAGACTAAACTGAGACATTGGTTGCTTTAAAAGTGAAAGATATTTTTCTGTTATACTAGCTTTTTTGTGTGTATGCTATGTGCTTACCTCACTAAACGAAAGTGAAATGATCGTACTGATAATCAGAGCTATTGAGATTTTAGTTACCCAAGAAATAGATATCCAGAGCAGTAGAATTGTAAACAGTATATGTGATTTGTTGTCCGTATACTACTTGCTAGCAAAGACCCATCTCTTGCCACCTGTGTTTCATAATCATGCTACTGAATGTAGTCTAGCAGTACAGAACTGATTATTACCCTACTAGAGGCCTGGTGCACGAATTTATGCACCAGTGGGGTCTCTCTGCCTGGCCTGCAGGATTGGGCTGAAACCAGCTCTCCAACATCCCCCGACAGGTCCTGAATTGTAAGAGGGCACAGGCCAGGCCAAGGGACCTCAACAGTGCACAATTGGGGCTGAGAAGGGATGCAGGAACTTGGCCAACTGGGGAGGAATCGTGGGAGGGCTCCAGAGTGTGTCCGGCCCATTTCACCTAGTCCCTATTGGTTGGAGCATCTGCCCTCTGGTGGTCAGGGCACATCATAGTGACTGGTCAACCAGTCGACTATTTTCCCCTTGGTGGTCAGTGCACATCAGAGCAAGCAGTTGAACGGCTTTAGCATATCATTAGTTTATCATGCGTTGATTCATTGAATGGCTAACTGGTACTAGACACTTAGCATATTAGACTTTTATTTTATAGGATTAACAGTGTTACAGGAACGCCTCTTCAAAAAATGTTTATAATTAAAAAATACAGTAACTTCAAATAATTTTAAAAAATATGTTTTTATTGATTTAAGAGAGAGGGGAAGGGAGAAATATATAGAGAGAAACATCAGAGCTATTGAGATATATAGCTCTGGGAGAGAAATATTTATGGGCTTCCTCCTGCACTTTTCACACTGTTGTTAAGCATGCAACCCGAGCATGTGCCCTGACTGGGAATTGAACAGGTAACTTCTTGGTTCATAGGTTGACACTCAACCTTTGAGCCATGCTGGTCCGGTTCAAAAACTTTTAATGTTTCCCATTCCAGGATTACTTTAAAACACAATTCAAACAGCAAACAACATGAGAAACTCAATAATGAGGAAATATTTGTAACAAAAATTGTTGAGTTTCTAAAGTGGGCCAGAGTTGAAATTAAATTTCATTTGTGATATTAATTATCATGTTGACTTTATTATTGCTTTTATTATTTTGGAAGCGTAAGACATTTTAGTGTTTATTATATTAATTGCTCATCTGTGCATTTTCTTTATGATTACATTCTCAAACATTTAAAAGGAATTGTATTTATTTTCTAGTTACTACTATTACATAATTACTAAAGGCCTGGTGCACGGAATTTGTGCATGGGAGGGGGAGTATCCCTCAGCTCCACCTGCACCCTCTCCAATCTTGGACCCCTTGAGGGATCTATAGGATTGGGCTTAAATGAGCAGTTGGACAACCTTCTCATAATCCAGGACTGCTGGCTCCCAACTGCTCATCTGCCTGCCTTCCCGATTGCCCTTAAATGCTTCTGCCCGCCAGCCTGATCACCCTCTAACCAGTCCTCTGCCAGCCTGATTGCTCCTAACTGCCTTCCCTTGCAGGCCTGTTCACCCCTAACTACCCTCCCCTGGAGGTCTAGTCACCCCTAACTGCCCTCCCATGCAGGCCTGGTCCCCCACAAACTGCCTTCTCTTGCAGGCCTTGTCCCCCCAACTGCTCTCCATTGCAAGCCTGGGACCCCCAAACTGTTCTTCCCTGCAGGCCTGGTTGCCCCCAACTGCTCTCCTTTGCAGGCCTGATCCCTTTCAACTGCCCTCCCCTACTGGCCATATTGTGGTGGCCATCTTGTGTCCACATGGGGGTGGCCATCTTGTGTGTTGGAGTAACTGTCGATTTGTATATTACTCTTTTATTAGATTAGAGGTCTAGTGCACCAGTGGGGGCCAGCTGGTTTGCCCTGAAGGGTGTCCCAGATCAGGATGGGGATTCCCTTGGGATGGGGAGTGGCATGGGTGAGGGGCCTGTGGTGGTTTACAGGTTGTCCATGCCCCACAGCAACTCAAGTGGAGGCCCTGGTATCTGGGATTTATTTATCCTCTATAATTAAAGCTTTGTAGCCTTGAGAGGATGCCCTGGTAGGCCAGGAAGCTTGGCTTCCTCCATTGCTCCATGGCCGCAACCATCTTGGTTGGGTTAATTTGCATACTCGCTCCTGATTGGCTGGTGGACATGGTTGGTGGGCATAGCAGAGGTATGGTCAATTTGCATGCTTCTCTTATTAGTGTAGATCAGTGGTTGGCAAACTCATTAGTCAAGAGAGCGGCAAAATGGCTCGTGGCTTGTGAGCTGGAGTTTACTGACCACTGGTGTAGATTGTTTTTTTAAATTTTCACCTACAATTAAGTTTAGAGAGAGGAAGGGAGGGAAAGGAATATTGATGTGAGAGAGAAACATCAATCAGTTGGCTTCCTATGAGCCCCAAACCAGGATCAAACTCACAACCTGGGTATGTACCCTGACTGGGAATCAAACCTGCAACATTTTAGTGCATAGAGCAGCTCTCAACCAACTGAGCCACTCAGCTAGAGCAACTTGCTACTAATTCTAATATATAAAAAGCCAAGGGCTGTCACAATCTAAACGACTAGACAATGACTGAACAGCAGGCTGCGTGGGGCAACTAGGCCAGCAGGGGGAGGGGGGCAATTGGAGGTGATCATGCCTGTAGTGGGGCAGTTGAGGGTGATCATGCCTGCAGGGGGGTAGTTAGGGGTGATCATGCCTGCAGGGGGGCAGTTGAAGGTGGCCAGGCCAGCAGGGGGGCGGTTGGAAGCAACCAGACTGTCAGGGGGCAATTTGGGGTGACCAGGCTGCCAGAGGGGTGCAGTGGGAGCAACCAGGTTAGCAGGGGGGAGGCAGTAAATGGCCACCAGGCCAATGAGGGGTCAGTTAGGGGCAATCAGGACAGCAGGCAGAAGTGGTTAGGGGTGATCAGGCTGGCGGGTGGGCGGGGTGCAGTTAGGGAGGTGAGCAGTTAGAAGCCAGTGATCCTGGATTGTGAGAGGAATGTCCGACTGCTGGTTTAGGCTCAATCCCCTAAACTGGCAGTCCAACATCCCCTGAGGGGTTCTGGAATCGAGAGAGTGCAGGCTGGGATGAGGGGATCCCCATGCACAAATTTTGTGCACTGGGCTTTTAATACGTTATAAAGTTCTTTCCAAAGTTAAAGAGGGTTTTCCTGTGATTTAAAAGCTGTGTTTTGCTTCTCTGTGCTATGACACCCATTTGGTAAAGATTCTTGTGGCATAAAGGGACTTTGAAACACATGCAGTTTATTGTTCTGATCACTACCTCCATTTAGCCCCAGACATTCAATGACACTAAAACGATTTAGTAAAGGCATTTTGCTATACAGCTTCACCATCTGCAGGCACAAAACAAATAGAAGAAGTTTGTGGAATCCTGGTAGTCTTGGGTTTCTTTTTTAAAATATATTTTTAATGATTCCAGAGAGGAAGGGAGAGGGAGAGAGAGACAAAGACATCAGTGATAAGAGAATCACCTATTGGCTGCCTCCCTCATGACCCCCCTGGGGATTGAGTCTGCAACCTGGGCTTATGCCTTGAGTAGGAATCAAACCGTGACCTAGCTGGGCAGTCTTGGGTTTCTAATTCTGGGACATTGTTCAGGAAAGATCCCAGAAGCTATACTTCTTAATTCCATTGACCACCGAGTCCCAACACAGGGCCCCAACACAGAGCCCATGCATGTCCTATCAGCCCACTGACCAGTCTGTTTTGCTGTTTTGAAGCCAAACTTGCATGGGTCCTTAGGGTGTTAATTACTTACAGGTGCAATACACTGGGCTAATACGGGAGCCAGTTACTTTTAGGTATTTTAAATTTATTCTCTAGCTTTTTGTTTGTTTTGTTTTGTGTTTTTTGTTTGTTTGTTTGATTTAGTTTTCACTAAAGGAGTGAGGCTATTTTTTTCTCTGTTTTTAAAGAGTGGAGGGAGGAGGGAGAGGAGAGAGAGAGTAAAAAGAAAGAGCCATGTAAGAGAGAAACATGGATTGATTTCCCCCTCCATCATGCCCCAACTCGGGATAAGGATCAAACCTGCAATCTAGGTATGTGCCCTTGACTGGGAATTGAACCTGTCACCCTCTGGTGCTCAGGCTGATGCTCTAACCAATGAGTAATGCTAGCCAGGGCTCTAAATGGATTTTTAAATATGTAATCATATTTTTTTTCTGATTCTAGCAGTATACTAAATACCAGCACTATTTTAGCATCCCCCCAAAGGAGCAAATACAGAATTTAAATTTCTTAAAACATAGAAGCTGGCTAACAGTGTAGAGGCAGACCAAAATGCTCTCCTGGGGAAGTCTTAAAGATCTATTAAGATGAAGGCAAACTGGCCCTTTGATGAGATTTTGCAGTCATGTTCAAGCCAGCTGTGAGGCCCCTCCTCTTCAGTGGTCTTCTCTTTCCATCTCTAGCCTTGCTGGGTCATTTCTGGCATTGAGTTGGCACCACAGCTGTGACCAGAGTGCTCTGCCAGTCCAGACTCTCTGAAATTTCTGTCATCTATGTCTGGAGAAGGACAGTTCTACTTTTCTTCTTCATTTAGTTTAAACAGGGTTGGAATTTTTTAAATAGTGACTTTACTAAGTAACCCAGGGCAAAACAAACAAAAAAAACACACCCTGAAATTGGAAAACCAACAAAGCAAAGAAATGAACAGACTTACAAAGTAGAGATTCAGAATTCTGCTCTCCTCTAACTGTAGCTGAGACCTATATACTTGGCATCCTAGGGGCTCAGATTCTGTGTCATCCCTCAGCCTTTCTTTCTCCATTCTTCTGTTCCACTCTTTACTTCTCATCACTTTTTTTACACACAGCTCTTTCTTCTCCAGGATTGGAGTGCAGGAAGTCCATGGGTAGATAGGTATTAATAAGACATGAAATCATAAGAATATATGTATTTGGTATCTGCCCCCAGTTCCTGCTATTATTTGGTATTTGACTTTGCTTCCTGACACAAAGCTCTTGGGTGATAGGAGCATTTGTTTTCTAATGAAACAGCTCTTGGTGGGCTCTGGGATAAGGACTGGTTACTAGAAAGACAAAGCCAAGATTAGAAGCTTAGAACTGTGAGTCCCACCCACCACCTTCTGAGTAGGAAAAGGCCTTAGAAAATAAGTAATCGTTCATGCCTACATGATGAAGCCTCTATACAAATCTCTGAAGTACGGGATTTATAGAGCTTCTGGGGTGGTGATGCATTTATAATCCAGGAGGGTGGTTTACTGCAACTCCATGGGATCCTTCTTGACCTTACTTACTCTATGTATCTCTTCATATAGCTATTCACTTGTATCTTTTAAAACACTCTTTGTAGCCCTAGTTGGTTTGGTTCAGCAGATAGAGTATTGGCCTGCGGACCAAAGATCCCAGTTCGATTCCAGTCAAGGGAACATACCTTGTTTGTAAGCTCCTCTCCAGCCTGGGCCCTGGTCAGGTTTTGTGCAGGAGGCAACCAATTGATGTGTTTCTCTCACAATGATGTTTCTCTATCTTTCCTCTCTCTTCCAATCTCCCTAAAAATCAATGAAAAAATAACCTCAGGTGAGGATTAAAAACAAAAAAATAAAGTAAATAAATAAATAAACTAAAATATTCTAGCCAATTATTGAACTCGAAAGGGTTTGGGGACCTCTCAAATGTAACCAAGTCATACAGAAGTTGTGGATAACAAGAACTTACTACTTGGGATTGGCATCTGAAGTGGGAGCAGTTTTATAGGACTAATAATTTTAATCTGTGGGGTATGCAGTCATTCTGGTTGAATTAAATTGAATTGAATTAAATACAGGATACCCAATTGGTGTGGGAGAATTGATCAATGTAGGAGGAAAAGCCATATTCTTGTTAGAAGTATTGTATGTAAGTAATGTAAGGAGAAATGGTTTTTCCTAGACATGGGGAAGCTAGATATTTTTATACTTTTATGAAGGACATATCAGCATAACTTTAGCTAGTACCATAGGTGGGGAAAGTCTGGCCCATAGGTGGAATTTCCTCTGCCAAGAATTAGGGATGAATTAATTAAATGTTTGACCAAATATAGCAGGTTAATTTTTGAGGTGATAATTTCATATGGCCCACAAATGATATTATAAATATCCAAATGGCCCTTGGCAGAAAGAAGGTTCCCACCCAGGTTAGATAGGTGAAAGTTTTCATGTAGTTTTGTCTGTAAGTCTTTTGGTATTGCTTTAATTCTTGGTTTTGAGTAATTTACATTTGCTAACATGAATTGACATACTTTCATAAATCTATTTAATTAAATAAACTTCAAAATTTCTCCCAGAATCCATTTTCTCTCTAAATATCTTTTTACTTAAAAAAAATTCCCCCTTTTATTCCTTACAGTAGTTTACAGTATAAACATGTTTTCATGTTATAGAAGCTTACCTCTTAAGTTTACAGTAAGGCTAAAGAAAAGCGTTCTTTAGAAGATAAACACTTATCCAGTAATTTTTATGAAACATGAAAACTTTCCATTTTCCTTAGTTGTCAGAAAACTGAAAGCTGTCTTGGTGTTTAATTTCAGAGATGTTGCTTCCAAAATTCTTAATACAGTTATTCATCTTGTAACCTTTATCCTTTAACAATATATTGTGAATATTTTTAGGTAGTACTATACATGACTTTTAATGACTGCTTAGTATTCTTCCAAAGGATGTACCACAATTTACTTACACATTGTTTTAATATAATATAGCAGTGGGCATCTTTGTTTAGAGATGCAGTTAATTCCTCAGGATAAATTTTAGAAGTGGGCTTGTTCCTGGAAAAGTGGTACCACCACATTAATTTTTTTCATAGAAAGTAGAGAAGTAAAAGAAATATTAGTAGGATATTGCTACTTTGAGAAGAACGTTCAAGTACAGTTTTATATATATAGTAGTTTCCTGAGAAAGGTCAGTTGGTTGACAGTTGAGTTGTCCTTGAAAAGTCATTTGGCAGTTCTGATTTCCCATATGCTTTCTCATCAACTGGGCAATGGCATTTTTTTTTAATTTTTAAATTATTTCCTTCCCCCTTTTATTGATTAAGATATTACACATGTTTCCTTACCCCCATAAGACCTCCACCCCCTGCTTGTGCCCTCACCCCGCTAATGTCTGGCTCCATTGGTTAGTCTTATATGCATGCATATAAATCCTTTGGTTGATCTCTCCCCCTTACCCCCACCTGCCACTGCCTTCCCTCTGAGGTTTGACAGTTTGACCCATGCTTTTCTGTCTCTGGATCTGTTTTTGTTCATCAGTTTATGTTGTTCATTATATTCCATAAATGAGTGAGATCATGTGATATTTATCTTTCTCTAACTGGCTTATTTTACTTAGCACAAGACTCTCCAGTTCCATCCATGCTGTTGTAAATGGTAAGAGATTTTTTATTTCTATTGCTGCGGAGTATTCCATTATGTAGATATACCACAATTTTTTAATCTACTCATCTGCTGATCGGCACTTAGGCTGTTTCCAAATCTTAGCTATGGTAAATTGTGCTGCTATGAATATATGGGTGCATATATCCTTTCTGATTAGTGTTTCTAGTTTCTTAGGATATATTCCTAGAAGTGGGATCGCTGGGTCAAATGGGAGTTCCATTTTTAGTTTTTTGAGGAAACTCCATACTGTTCTCCACCAGTCTGCATTCTCAACAGCAGTGCAAAGTAGTTCCTTTTTCTCAGCATCCTCTCCAGCACTTGTCGTTTGTTGATTTGTTGATGATAGCCATTCTCACAGGTAGGAGATGGTACCTCATTGTCATTTTGATTTGCATCTCTTGGATGATTGGTTACTTTGACCATGTTTTCATATGTCTCTTGGCCTTCTGTATGTCCTCTTTTGAAAAGTATCTATTTAGGTTCACTGCCCATTTTTTCATTGGATTATTTATCTTCCTTTTGTTAAATTGTATGAGTTCTCTGTAAATGTTGTAGATTAAACCCTTATCAGAGATAACATGGGCAAATATGTTCTCCCATGCAGTCATCTTTCTTGTTTCATTGATGGTTTCTTTTGCTGTGTAGAAGCTTCTTATTTTGATGCAGTCCAGTTTGTTTATTTTCTCCTTAGTTTCCATTGTCCTAGGAGCTGTATTGGTGAAGATATTGCTTTGGCAGTGTCTGAGATTTTGCTGCCTCTAGATTCCTCTAAGATTTTTATAGTTTCCCATCTTAAGTCCTTTATCCATTTTGAGTTTATTTTTGTTTATGGTGTAAGTTGGTGGTCTAGTTTCATTTTTTTGCATGTATTTGTCCAGTTTTCCCAACATAATTTATTGAAGAGACTGTCTTAACTACATTGTATGTTCTTGCCTCTTTTATCAAATATTAATTGAGCATAGTGGTTGATTTCTGGGTTCTCTATTCTATTCCATTGGACTATATATCTATTCTTGTGCCAGTACCAGGCAGTTTTGAGAACAGTGGCTTTGTTATACAGCTTGAAATCTGGTATTGAGATCCCACCTACTTTGTTCTTTTTCTCAAGATTGCTGCAGATATTTGGGATCTATTTTTATTCTAGATGAATTTTGGATAGTTCATTCTAGGTCTATGAAATATGCTGTTGATATTTTAATGGGGGTTGCATTGAGTCTGTAGATTGCTTCAGGTAATATGAATATTTAATGATGTTGATTCTACTAATCAATGAACACTGGTCCATTCTTCTGTCTGTTTATGTCTTCCTCTATCTCTTTTTTCAATGTCCTTTAGTTTTCTGAGTACAGGTCTTTTACCTCCTTAGTTAAGTTTATTTCTAGGTATCTTATTTATTTATTTTTTTGCAGTGGTAATTGGGATAGTTTTTGTAATATATCTTACTATAAGTTCACTATCAGTGCATAAAAATGTCATAGATTTCTGGGCATCATTTTATAGGAATGGTGAAAGTAGGCATCTCTGTCTTGTTCCTGTTCTTAGGTGAAATAGTTTTAGTTTTAGTCCATTGAATATGGTGTTGCTTGTAAGTTTATCATATAAAGCCTTATTATGTTGAAGTATGATCCCTCTATTCCTACTTTCTGAAGGTTTTTATTAAGAAAGGGTGTTGGATTTTGTCAAATGCCTTTTCTGCATCAATTGATATGACTATTTGAATTTTATCTCTCAACTAGAGGCCTGGCACAGGAAATTCATGTGCAGGTACAGTCCCTAGGCCTGGCCTGAATTCAGGGCCATCTTTCCCAGCTGCCTGCAGCTGACCCTGCCCTCCACTGCCACTCTGCCTGGTTCCCCATTCGCCATCTGGCAATCAGAGCCTGGAGAAAGGGACCAAGAGGTCGACCATTTCCATCTGCTCATGGCCCCCCCCTCTGCCATGGATTTCCCTCTGTGTGGGGCGATTGGTGGGGCAGAGGCCTTGCCCTGGTACTACCTGCATCCCTCAACATGCACATTAGTTCCACATTCACTATGAGATGATCATCACATAGCGGCCTGGGAAAGGGACCACCAAATGATCAGTGCACCTTATAGCGAATGGTCATTCTGTTCTGGTCATTCCACCTTCAGAGTCAATTTGCATATTACCCTTCTATTATATGGGACTAGTGGCCCAGCACGAAATTTGTACATAGGAAGAGGTCCCTTCAACTCAGCCTGCACTCTCTCCAATCTGGCTCCTAACCTCTTACCTGCCTGCCAGCCTAGTCCCCTAACTGCTTTCCCCTGCTGGCCTGTCCCTCTAAGTGCTCTCTCCTGAAAGCCTGTTCACCCTAACTGTTCTCCTCTTTCTGCCTGATCATCTCTAACCTCCTCTGCCTTGTCCTGCCAACAAGGCTCCAGAAGGACATCTGGTAGGTCATCCGGAAGATGTTCAATCTAATTAGCATATTATCCTTTTATTAGTATAGATGCCACTTGTCCTAAAAATACAGTTATCTCCAGGTCTTCCTATCGTGGAAGGGGATCCCGCAGTAGCATCCTGGGTTCTGACCAGGGCTTATGCGCTTGTGCTTTATCTCAGCAGATGTGATTCCTAGTAGAAGACTCCTGGATATACCATGAACATTTCTATCGAATTTACCAAATCATCCTCCAAAAATGTTGAACCACTTTAAATTCCCACTAGCAACCATACGTGTGCCCTCTATCCCACTTTGATGTCAACATCATTGATTTCTCCCTAGAAGCTTTCCTCCCATTAGCTGGGATTGCTTGCTACTTGAGCCAACCTCATAATTCAGCTGGGACCTTGATTTCTCTAGATAGAATTATGGAGGAGGAAAAATAGTTTTCCTCTAACTTTCTGAGTTCTTAGTGGAGGCTCTTGTAATGAAAGACAAATCACCAAGAGAAAAACAAAAATTCATTAACATGTGTACCTCATGTATATGTGGGACATCCCAGGGAAAAATGAGTAACTCCCCACGGTGGCTTAGAATGCAGATTTAAATACCTTATTCCTACGGAAAGGGGACGGGAGATGTAGAGCTCTTAGAGGAGAGTAAATAATTTTTAGGAAAGATGAATGGAGGTGGGGGAAATAGTTTGTAACAAAGTTTGGGTGTGATGTCAACTTCTATTCTCCTGTCCTGTGACAGGAATCAGTCTTCTCTGTTTGATGACACTTCTCCAGTCCAGGGTACCTATGGCATTTAAGCTCCTTTACGGGGTCTGATTTTAGGCAGATCAGGAGACTTCAGTGGAAGCTTCTGCATGCATTTGCTGTTTTTCAAGCATCTGCAGCTCAAGATCATCAATATAACAACACAGCATATGTTGGGATGGCATGTTCTCTGACCTTCAGAATAAACCCAACAAAACTTCTTTCCTCTCTTAGATGATTTGCCACAGTAGCATTATTCCCTGGAGATGGTATTCTGACCAGACCTTCCTGGGAGTGGTCATAACATTACCCTGTGCTTGTAGAAAGGTGTGGACCACATCACTAAATAAACCAGGTACAGTTCTCTTATCTTGTGGAAAGGGAGATAAAGTTATCATAGTTTATCTCCCTTTCCACAGGTTTCTTGTGGGTTTGTGTGTCCGCTGCCCTCCCCCACACCCCCAGCAGCCCCAGCATCCCGGTGATAGGCTTGGGGCTACTGGGTGCCTGCCTCTTTGTGAGTTTGTGTCTGGATCTGGTCCCCCATAGTCCCAGCACTGCTATCACAGGGCTCGGGGCTGAGGGATGCCGGCCTTCTTATGGGCCTGTGTCCCCAATCCTGCAGCCCCAGCGCCGCCATAGCGAGGCTTGGGGCTGCAGGGTGCTGGCCTCCCTGAAGCTTTGTGATGGCTAATTTGCATCTTACTCTTTTATTAGATAGGCTATAGGCCCAGTGCCCAGGTCGGGGCTGGCAAGCCTGCCCTGATGGGGCTTCTGATCATGGTGGGGGTCCCCATTGTGGGACCAGGCTGGCCAAAGTGAGAGATCATGGGCTATTTGCAGGCTGGCTATACCCCATGGTGATACCTGCTGAGGAGTGGACCTGGCTGGGGCGAAGGGCCAAGAGTGGTTTGATGGCTGGCCCCATCCCTGATTGGGGTCCCCGCTGGAGGACAGGGACATCCATGATGAGGGGTCATGGGTGGTTTGCAGGCTGACCATGCCTCCAATAGGGGTGGAGGTCCCCGCTGGGGGCGGGGCCTGCTGGGGCAAGGGGCAATGTTTGTTCTGGTTTCTGGCTGTTTTGGTTGTTCTGCCGTTTTGGTTGCTAGGCTTTTATTATATAGGATATTGTAGTTTTTCCTTCAGGAGCTGCACTAGAACATACTTTAATACTGCTTATATCCTAACTAACTTTTGTTTTAGAGGTAAGAAAACAAGGCCACGAATAACTGGAATTAAATTTACATTTTAAAATATTCCAGATGATTTAATATGATAGGAGAAAACAGTCTGATGTTTACATGAAGCTAATTTTTTTTTTGTCTTCTGTGAGGATTGAAATACTTTTCAGTACATTTAAACATTGTAAGCTTTAAAAAAATAATTTTATATTTCTCTATTTCATTCCTGACTGTTTAAGTCATACTGGTTAGCAAAAAATAGTGCTGGTAACTCTTTAGAAGTTAAAAATGTTTTTTTACATAAACATGCTTTTTAAAAATTAGAGGCTGTCTTCCAAATTGTTCCTGGGAGTTATCCAATCTCCTAGATCTGCTTTTTAGATGCATTAAATATCTGTAAAATATTAATGCATTTAGTGAAGTAGGAACATGGTAAATAAAGTCTGTTTATGGGAGAAAAGCAGTGAGAGAGAGAGAGAGAGAGAGAGAGAGAGAGAGGGGAAGCATATGTGTTTCTAGTGTGGAGACTACTGCTAGACCTTGAGAGTTGAGTAAAAGGTTGGAATGCCTTTTGATCTGCCCTTTTCTTTGATGTGCTGCTCAGTTGCCCTCTCAGTGGCATGCAAAGTACATGCCTGCATCTCTAGAGTGGAGCACATCTAGTGAATGAGAGTCTGAGACCCAGTTCCTAGAGAAGAAGGTGGGATCTTTCCCCCAATAACTGTTTGTAGAGGGATTTTATATGAAGTAAAGGAAGCAGTTCAAATAAAACAATTGTAGGATGAGAGGGTGGTTTAATTTAAAAAGTATATACAGTTGTTACTTTTTCAAGTATAAGATTATGGGAGATCACAGAAACATCTGGATGTTGTTTTTGGAGATTAACTGTGAATTATTGAATAAACAAGTAAATGTTGATGGTTGTATTGTACAGAAGGTAAGGTTAAAGAAAAATCTTTTAAATAACACAGTAACATTTGTATTACTATTTAATATAAAGTAGTTGGTATTTTTATGTCCCTCAAGTATACATATAAGGTTTTATCAGATGGTGTGAAATCCCTAATAGCCAAGGCTTCTTTTCCATAGCGAGTCATTGAAAAGTTCTTCACCAGAACCAGCAGCACCAGGGTTACAGCTTGTGGCTTAATGGATGGCTAGTATTTTTCAGTTTGAGGTAAAAGCTAAACTAAGAAGCCTACTTTAAATCATACATATGAACTCAAGGAATGAATACAAGTGTTACTTACAGTATATCTCCTTTTTCATAAATAGATTTAAATTCTTGTAGTTGCAAAGTACAAATTTTTCTTAGTGTCAGAAAAGTCCACATTTGAATTAGTGTCAAACATATTCAGATTGTAGAAAATCTTTTTGAAAATGAGCTTTATTCAGTGTGAAGAGGTGATAGGGTAGAGGATAAGTGGAGAATGGGTGAAATTGCTTGCAAGCATGTTAGAAAATAAAGACCTAGAGGCCTGGTGCATGAAATCTGTGCACTTAGAGGGTGTTCCTCAGCCCAACCTGCACCCTTTCAGAGTTTGGGAGCTCTTGGGGGATGTCTGACTGACGGCTTAGGCAGTTGGACATCCTTAGCACTGCCATGGAGGTGGGAGAGGCTCCTGCCACTGCTGCTGCCCTCATCAACCGTGAGCCCAGCTCAAGGCTTCTGGTTGAGTGGCTCTCCACCTGTGGGAGTTCACTGACCACCAGGGGGCAACTCTTGCATTGAGGGTCTGCCCCTAGGTGGTCAGGGCGCATCATAGTGACTGGTTGTTCCACTGTTCAGTCTATTTGCATATTAGTCTTTTATTATATAGGATCTTTTATTTCTAGAAGTTCCTCTTTGCTCTTTTTTATATTATATATATTTTTATTTTAGAGAGAAAGGGAGAGGGAAAAAGATAAAAGCACCAATTATGGGGAAGAATCAGTGATTGGCTTCCTCCTGAAAGTCCCCCAATCGGGATCAAGCCAGCAATCCAGGAATATACACATTTGATTGGAATCGAACCCAGGACCCTTCAGCCACAGGCCAACACTCTATCCACTGAGCCAAATCAGCTAGAGTACTCTTGGCTCTTTTCTGTATCTTCTATTTATCTCATTATTATTTTAATGCTCTCTTTAAGTTCCTCAACATATTTATAATAGCTGGCTAAAATTCTTGTCTGCTTTCAATCATTATTGTTTTTTATTTTTTAGTCTATTTGTACTTCTTGATTTTGATTCTTACTTTTCTGCTTCTTCCCAGTACTTGCTAAGTGTCTAAATTTTTTGTTTTTCTTTTAAAGAACAGCTTTACTTAGAAGACAGTTAAATTGCCTGCAGATCAGCTCTCAAGACTTGAATTTAAGTTCTGTTGGTATGGACTTATGGTGGCCTTTAATATAGGGCTATTTAACTTTAATATCGAGGTATAACCCTTCTAGCGTCTCTGTTAACTGTACCAGATATTTAAAAAAAGTTTCTTTACCATGTGGGATCAGAACTTTACAATCTCTCAATTATTTGTTAGTGCTGGGACTTGTTTAGCCTATAATTTCCTAGTAGTTTGTTCTGTTCTCAGTAATTGTTCTTTAGCCAACCACTTGAGAATCTTATTCTAAGTGTGCAGGGCACAGTATTCATCTAGAGACTCTGCAGATGTTTAGGGCTCTTTATCTGGGCACTGTCCTTCTCTCTGATACACTGGCCCACAATGTCCAGCCACTACAGCCTCCCTGGTCCCCAGCCTGTTTCCTCAACTCATTAAGACCCCCATGCTTTGTTTATAATCCCCTTCCATGTACCATGTATGATCCAGAAAGTTTCTCCAAGAAGAAAATCAGGCACATACTTATTAAGGCGCTCTCCCTTTGTTTCCTTTCTCTCAGTGGTCAAAATTCTGCATTGCCAGTTGTCCAGTGTTTGCAAACAGATGTTTCATAGGCTTTGTCCAGTTCTTTCTTTATTTACAGTATAATGAAGAAAGGCACCCGAGGTCTGGCTTTCCTTGAAGCCCCGGCTTCATCCAAAAGATTGTCCGGTCTAATGAGCATATTACACTTTTATTATTATAGATATATCTTAAATGTGGGGTCAGACAGTTAGTTCAAAAACACCAGAACTAGAAGTCACTGCCCACAGGAGAACTTTACTCATGTCAAATTGGACATGCCCTAAGCACAGATATGGTATGAGTAGATTCATGCTAGGGATTTATTGATCAAGGTTATGCTAACTAATGGCATAGTGTTTCATATTAACCATAATAAATTGTATATCCCAGCCATTCCTGCCATGCCATGCCTCCCAGTCTGTGGTCCAATGTGCGTTAACTGTGGCAAAACATGCACATTGAGATAGTGTATGGTACTAGATTTACTTTTCATATGGTTGAAGACAATGTATGACAATGGTGCCAACCATGGATATATTCCATCGTAGAAGAGGGTACTTCACATCACTTGGTATTTCTAAATTGAAGTACATGTCTGTTGTGCTTTGAATTATATGTAAAGCTGTATTGGTCTCACTTTCATCCTGAATATATTATTAAGAATTTGACAAAGATGCTACCTTGCTCTTCAGACCTTAGGGAAACTGCAGAAATAGTATAGAAGAGAGTGTTTTGTTTTGTTTTTAGATCTAGTCAGAGATGGTTTCGCCATTTAGGATGAGCGCCAGATACTTCTAACTGTGAATTAAAAGTCTGTATGAACTTGTCGACTTACTGGAATACACGGTTTATTTTAACGCCAGATGCTCATAAACAACTTGCATGCTAATTATGGGAGATAGTGTAGGGCAATGGTCGGCAAACTCAATCAACAGAGCAGCAAACCGTGGCTTGCCCGACCACTGGTATAAGGTAATGGATAAGGGGTTGGAATTCAGTAGTCTGAATCTAAATCCCATCTCTGCTCTGACTTGTGTGACCCAGTTAGTTGGAGCACGGTCCACTACACCCAAATGTTTGCAAGTTTAATTTTTGATCAAGGCATATACCTACGTTTTGGGTTCAGATATGTGGGCACAAGGACGTAACCAATGCATGTTTCTCTCTTCCTCCCCCTTCCTCTCTAAAACCAATAAAAAGCCCTCAGTCACAAAAAACACATTCCATCTCTAACACTTATTTGCCGATATCCTTGGAATATGTTAATTATCCTCTCTGAGTTATAGTTTCTTTCTAATGGTGATTGCCTTTTAAGGGTTTATTTGAGGGTTAAATGTGATAATTCCAATAAACAGCTTAGTACAGAGTCTGCAAACAGAAATTGTTCAATAAATGCTAACTATTGTTATTATTTTGAACAGTAAACTTCTAATTAGCATTTTTCTAAAGTGAAACTAAGAGTATATGAATTAATTCTTGTGTTTTAGTTGATGATGGGAAGAAAAGTATAGGTTGGCCAACAAATTCTGGAAAATAAGTTGGCTCTCCATATCTCTGGGCTTCACATCTTTGGTTTCAACCAGCTGCAGGTTGAAGGTAATATTATCCATCCACAGTTGGGAATCCATAAATGGAGAGGGCAACTGTATGTATTATTCTGCATTATGGAGCTTTGACTGCATGGTGATTGGTGCTCCAGTCCCCATGTTGTTCAAGGGTGAGCTGTGATTGCATCTTAAATTATTACCCTTGCCTCATTTTCCTCATACTAATCTTGTGTTGAGTCCAGTGGCTCTTACACAAGGGTAATATAGTCCCCCACTGGATACATGATAATGTCTAGAAACATTATGATTATCATGAATGGTGGGTGCCTCTGGCATCCAATGGGTGGAGGCCAGGGAAGTTGCTAAAACATCCTACAATGCCTAAAATGCCCCTCACAAGAAATAATTATCTGGCCCTGATATCAGTAGAACCAAGGTTGAGAAAATGTTCTAGTCTGATAGCACAGTTCTAATTGCACTACCCTGCTTAGAAACTTCCAATGCTTCCCCTATTTCAAATGTATTTATCCTGTTTGTCCTTATTTCCCAATTTTCGCTTGTTATCAGCAATTTATAGCCTTTTTTCATCTCTTGGCACACATAAAGTAATTACTAAAATTCTGCAGCCTACCAAAAAATATATCTTGTTGTGTTGGCTGTTGTCACATTTTTATTTGACATTCTAAAGGAAAAGAGGTCAGTGCCTCTGATTTTTAGGTATTGAATGTTTTATAAATTCTGCAGCACACCGGTTGAAATTGCTGCACTCTTTAGGTACTGGTCTCTTCACTGTCCAGTCACAATATGCTTTCACTATATTTTTTATTTTTTTAGTAATTCTAACCCAATGATATTTTTCCATTGATTTTAGAGAGAGTGGAAAGGAAATGGATGAGGAGAGAGAGAGAGAGAGAGAGAGAGAGAGAGAGAGAGAGAGAGACATCAATGTGAAAGAGACACTTTGGTTGCCACCTGCCCAAGTCCTGACCAGTGCTGTGGATCAAATCTGCAACTCAGGTACTTTTTCATGATCAGGAATCAAACCTGAGACCCTTCAGGGGTGGGCCAATGCTCTAACTATGAAGCAACAATGGCCAGGGCATAATGTCACCTTTTTAAAGTCCTATCTGTTTTTCCAGGTCCCTCTCACTGTCAAAATCCTACTTATCGTTTCTAAGGCCCCTATCTTGCCAATTCATAAAGTAATTTTTGATGATACCAATATCCTTTTTAAAGTACTGGAAACTTTTAAAGGAAGACTTATTTTAACATTTTCCCTCATTAGTGTCCCTACTTTACCAATCCAAGAAAGTGAGTGTGCAGTCATCATGTTGTACATTACATCCCTGACACTTGTCTTACTAGAGGCCCAATGTAAAAATTTGTAAAACAGTAGGGATTTCTTCTTCCAGCTGCCTGAACCAGCTTCCCTCTGGCACCTGGACCCAGGCTTCCCTCCAGGCACCAGCAGGCACCCAGTACCGAACTTTCTTTGCAGACCCAGAAGGTCATCCGGAAGGACATCCACTCTAAGTAGCATATTACACTTTTATTATAGACTAGAGGCCCGGCACATGAAATACATGCATGGGTATGGTCTCTAGGCCTGGCCTGTGATCAATCACAGAGCAGAGGGAGACCATTTCTACCTAGCCTAGGCTCTGCCATTCATTGCCACACCCAGGGAGGCCCTGCCTTCCCTACCCATCCTGCCAGGGCTCTGTGATGGGCCCTCACAGGGCTTGACTCGTTCTTCCCAGCTGCAACTTCTTCTGGAAGGACGTCCAGAAGATTGTCCAGAAGACGTCTGGTCTAATTAGCATTTTACCCTTTTATTAGTATAGACTAGAGGCCCGATACACAAATTTGGGCACGCTTAGGGTTCTAAGGGAGGGAGGGGTTAGGAGGAGCCAGGACCCAATCAGTCCTCTGAGTGGGCAGTGGCATGCCCTTGCCATCCTAGGATCCAGATCCGTTCCACAGATGCTCCTGCCTGTTGTCAGGAGCCACTTAGCAGCCACCACCCCCCCTTTTTTTTTTGGACACTTCAACTGGTTATTCCATAATCAGAAATGGATCTATGTTACCACAAAGGATGAAACCCCACTGTTAATAGATTGAAAGCAGAAAAAGGTAATTTCACACAATTTCCCAGTTATCAATCCAGATGGGTGCACAGGTACAATAACACATGAATGAGGAAAATATAACAGGCTGAAGAGTTCAAGAAGAACGTCACCCACATGGTAACAAAATCTAAGTGCTCTAGAAACCAGCACCAGGCTGGCCACAGGCCTCACTTCACAGGATGGCCCTAATGGTGCTGGGCTCTGGTGGCTGTGGATCTTTCTATGTAGTTGTATATGAGCCAACTGCTCTCTTCCTTCTCACTTAGGCCCAATGTGAGGGCATGTGTGAGGGCAGAGCATGCTGCCATGGAATGCAGAGGGCTTTCCTGAGCTGAGGGGCATGGCTGGATCCACGGGGTGAGAGGCAGACAGAGAGAATACTATCTTACTCAATTGTGGGGCTGGCAGGCCTTCATCTACCTGACCTCACCCAGGGAGGGACCAAGCAGGGTGTCCGTCTCTCCATTCTCTATCCTTCTATCTGTGACAGCCAGTCACCCTTGCCAGACCTCGCCCAAAGTGAGTTCAGCTCAATCCTGAATGTAAAAGGGCATGGGGTGGGGAGCCTCCACTCCAGTGCCCCCTTATTCCCAGAGACAGGACCTTGTCTCAGGACGGTGGTCACAGCTGCAGAACATAGATCTGTTTTAAGAAAAGTTGGGAATACAGACTTTCAGGGCCCCTATTTCAAAAGGTGGTAGTTTATTCACATTGTGGCAAAGACACCTTCAAGAGTAACATAAGTGGGTAAAGTCAGGGCCAAACTGGGCCATTTCTTCATCCAATCTCTATGAGGCATGTGAACAGAACCAAGTCTCAGCTCTTTGCAGGATACTTCTGTTTTGTTTTGTTTTTTTAAGCCTAAAGGACAGTAGTCTGTCTCCATTCTTGTTCTTTTGGATTTTTTCATCGTTGGATGAAAGGATACATACATTGGGGCAATCCTCTCGAGATACAATATTCCAGTTGCACCCATGTGATGATGACAGAGGGAGTGAGCTGACAGATGGGGAGGAGGGAATTCTGAAAACCAAAGCGATGACAGAGATGCTAAGCCTCTCCTTCACTCATCCAACACCCCTATTTAGGTAGCCTGTAGGCTGGGCATCTGCTGGACCTTTATCAGTTGGTATCCTGGCCGGCTGCCCTGGGCCCTGCTGGGCAGTGTGCCAGACTGCCTGAGTCTGGGAGGATAACACTCCCTCTCCCCCCGAAGCCACTCCTGGTACAGCTCCTGCACAAGGGTGCTGGTCTCTGAGGCCACACTGGGATGGCAACATAGGTGTCCTCCACCTGCCACAGTAGTGCCCTGTTTGCATGCCCATCCTCTGCCTGGGCCTGGCCCTAGCCGCTTAGGTATCCCCAGCACAGGCCCGGATCTCCACAAAGTGGCAGGGGAACTTGCCCCTCTACAGCTTCAGGACCACTTCTGGATGTTCCAGAAGCTGTAAGCAGCCTCAAAGCATAGCAGAACCTTTCTTTCAAGGGTGACCTCCTGAAAGTCTTTGTTCCTCAAGGTGTGGTAGGTGAGCACCCCCACCTCCTCATTGAACAGCTCCTTGGCCATGTTCCTGAACATGTGTGCCAGGTATCTGTCAGAGCTCCAAACAGAGTGTCCATGGCAGCATCATTCGAGCTGAGGTCACTTTGCTTCATTATCTGGATAATTTCATCTGCGATTAGCACCTCGGCAACTATGTAAAGCTGTGGGAACATCTTCTCCAAGAGCCTCCAGTTTCTTGTCATAACTCTGGGCCACAGTGATGTGGAAAACCTTGTCTGGGGACAGGTCCTGCCATCTGGCGAAATAATCCTAGAGAGCCCATGATCTGCTGGGGAGACTTGGCCATGCAGAGGTGGGGGAGGGGTGATGGGGTGACCCAGCTCGTGCTCTGCATTTCGGATCCAGCCAAGGCAGGCAAAGGTCAACACAGGTAGCAGGGGCTCTTCCTCAGTGCTGGCAGTACCAACACACAAATTCCTTATGACTCTCCAGGATGCTGAAGTCTGCAGCTATCTTCATGTCAAAGACAGTGTGCCCCAAAGCTTTTGAGGAAGCCATAGAGCCTTCTGAATGCATCAATGATGCAGAGCTCAATTTAGCAGCAAAATAAGGCAGAGACTGAGAACATATGGACACTGCCATCACCTTCTTATTAAGGTTCAGAACATGGAAGAAGTCCTTGGCATTTTTCTGAGAAACTTGGACTCTTTCCTCTGTGGCCACACAACTGTCACATGCCAGGCAGTCACTCAGAAATATCTTGGCATCAGCCAGCTTATGGAATTCTTCCTTCTCTCTGTTCTCCTGAGCCAGACTCTGGATGTTGACTGTGGCATTCTCTTGGTCATCTGTTTTTTTTTTTTGTTTTGTTTTGTTTTGTTTTGTTTTGTTTTGTTTTTACTACATTCCTTCTGTGTGCAGTGATCACACTTCATCTGGAGCGGGGTGGTTGGGGACTGGCTTGAGTGACCTGGAGGTAGCACAGGGAGAACAGTCACCACTGGTCACCCCTGGTGCTGTTAGTGGTATCTTTTCTTCCTTGTGGAGCATCTAGTGAGGGGAAGTGGTTGCAGTGCCCAAGGCCAAGTTCTAGGACAGCAGTGCTGTCGGGATTGTGCCGGTTGCACTGGTTCATTGGTGCCTGTCCTGTCCTCTGGAGATTGAACCTGTCAGACTTCTAAGGGAGCCTATCCCCAGCTCTGCCCACCCCTCCACCTCTAATTGATTGGAGCTTGAGGGCTGGGAAGAAGGACTAAGAGGTCTGCCTTCTACCTGCTCCCCAATCCCCAGTCCCAGTCCCTGCTGTGCCACTCACCCTGATTCCATTAGCTATCCCTTGATCAATTAGAGCCTGAAGGCCAGGGAGATGGATCTTATAGTGACTGGTCATTTGGTCATCATAGTCGTCATGGACACTGGCTTTATACACACACACACACACACACACACACACACACACACACACAACTGGAAGTTTATAACTTTAGACCACTTTTTCCAATTCTCCCTCCCCCATCATTTATCTCTGGAAACAAGTCTGATCTATGGTATTTTTTTTTTGTTTGTAGTTGTATGTGTAGCATCATATATGTGAGATCATTGAAGTATTTAAGTATTTATCTTTCTCTGTCTGACTTATTTTACTTAGCAAAATGCCTTCAAAGTCCATCCATTACTTGACTGGTGTGGTTCCCGGACTGGTCTCCCTAAGGTCTGTGTATGGGTTCTTGACTTTTGTGTAGGAAAGATTTCACAATATGAGTCCAGGTGATTTTAAGAGTATGTTTCTTAAAGCTGCGGACAGTGACACATAGGAAGGGCTTAAGATGGGAGAAGCAACAGGAGAAACTCGAAGAGGGATGTTGGAAACAGGCTTGAGGGATATCCCAGGTGAAGCTGCCATTGCTCCCCTGGTTGCACATGTCTTGGGGTCCCTTAGAGTTTAGGAGAAAAACATCAATGATACAAGGAATGGGCATGCTCTTGTGAGAGCATGCTGTAGGTAGAGTATGTGTATTACTGAGGACAGTGAAATGAAAGAAGGGCTTAGAATAGAAGAAGAAACAGGAGAAAGCCAAGGCAAGACCGCTTTGGCTTTCTGAAAAATTAAAGTCACAGTTTCAGAAGTGTGCTGACTGGGAAGTTAGAGAGAGAAGGGAGCCTTGTAGACAAATTTAGGAGGAAAGCCCAGACCAGTGGTCCACAAACTGCGCCTTGTGAGCCACATGCAGCTTGGTTTGCTGCTCTGTTGACTAATGAGTTTGCTGACCACTAGGATAGGGGCTTAATCACAAGGAACAACAACAGCCTATAGTTATTGGAATCTAGAGTCTAGGTCAGTGGTTGGCAAACTCATTAGTCAACAGAGCGGCAAACTGCGCCTCACAGGCCGCATGTGGCTCGTGAGCTGCAGTTTGCCAACTACTGGCCCAGACCAACTGCTGCTTTCCATTGCTCCCCTAGATGCAAGTCTTAGGAGGTCCCTTAATGTTTAGAAGATGCATGAGTGTGGAGCAAAAGTGAGGGAAAGGAAAGCTGTGGGTGTGCTCCTGGGAGGAAGAGCATAAAAGCAGGTTGTGAATCGTTAGTCTTGAAGCTTTTTATCTTTCCTTGGCTGGTGGAATCCTAGGAGAGAGATCAAGGGAGGATCTTAACATATTCATTAGCTTCTCAAAAGCTAATATTAAGTCCTTTAATATGCTTAGTCATCAAAATATGTTTATGGAGGGAACAGCTTATTTTCTGGCTAAAGAACATTACTTGAAGAGGGACTGGGACCGAGACCGTCTGCCCCATGATGGTTAAGAATGTATAAACCACTTGATCCTGTCTCCTTGCTTTGGGAAGATAAAACTTGTGATTTATTAGCTGGCTGTAAATTGCTCAAATTGTTTGGCCTTGTCTAATTATTTTGTCTCAGTTTCTCTTATTCCACTTTTCAAGGAATTTCCCTAGCTTTTTACTACCCTGCCTCATGTCCATGTTGTCACAAATGGTAGAATTTCCTTATTGTTTAAATGGCTGAATAATATTCCATTGTATGTATACCATGGTTTATCCATTTATCCATCTATAGATAAGTTGTTTCCATATCTCTGCTATTGTAAGTAATGTTGCTACGAACATGAAGCTTATCTATCTTTCTGAGTTAGTGTTTTTGTTTCCTTTGAATACATTCCTAGAAGTGGAATAGCTGGATCATGTAGTAATTATATTTTTAAATTTGAGGGGCCTCCATTTTGTTTTTCATGGTGGCTGCAGGAACTTGCATTCCCACCAGCAGTACGTGAGGGTTCCCTTTTCTCCACATACTTGACAACAACTTGTTGTTTGTTGATTTATTGTTGATAGCCATTCTGATAGATGTGAGGTAATATCTCATTGTGGTTTTAATTTGCATTGTCCTGATCACTAGAGATGTTGAACTTTGTTTTATCTTCCTATTGGCAATTTGTATGTCTTTGAGGAAATGTCAAGTCCTTAGCCCATGATTAAATTGGCTTGTTTTGTGTGGTATGTTTTTGTTGTTTTTTTTTGCTATTGAGTTGTATGAGTTTCTTATATGCTATAGATATTAACCCTTATCAGATGTGTGGTTTGAAAATATTTTTCTCATTCCATAGATTTTATTTTCACTTTGATGGTTTTAGGAGGTTACTACCTTAATCCTAATTAGGGATTCAGTAGGCCTCCAGTAGAACTGGTATGTTATGAATTTTCTGTAAGTGTAATTCAGGGATTAGGAAGCTGGTGACTAGACTAAAAAAGCAGAATCTAGCTATTGCCTCTGCAATGTGTCTATCTGTCTTTCTCCCTCTGGGTCTTTCTGCTTCCTTATTTTCAATGTCTTCCTCTCTTTCCCTCCATATCCTTTACCTCTTTCTTCCTCCCTATTTCTCTTCCTTCCTCCATCCCTCAGTTCCTCTCTTCTTCCCTATACAAAATAGAAGACTGGAACACTAATCAAGAATGACCCCACATCTTCTGAACATGCTTACCAATAGAAATGGCCAAAAGTAATGGGGAGAGGACAGTCTTGTCTTCCAAAATCATACAACTTCACCTCAAAGAAGGGCATAGTTTTCATCTAGAAGCTTAACTCTGAAGGAGTTGGGGTATACAGTTTTAATATCTATATTTTTACATGACTTTCTTTCTTCAGTATTGTTCTTCTCAAAGCTTTATCATTCACTCAGTAATTTTAAAATGTTATGTTTTTTAAAAATTTAATAAATCTTTATTATTCAGATTATTACATTTGTTCCCCGCCATAGCTCACCTCCACCCAGTTCCCACCCCACCATCTGCCATTACCTCCCCTGCACTGACCTCCTACGTAGGTATAAGATTTTTGTCCAATTCCTTTCCACACCCCACACACTCTTTCCCCCCCAAGAATTGTCAGTCCACACCCTTCCTATGCCCCTTATTCTATTATATTCACCAGTTTATTCTGTTCACCAGATTTTTTATTCACTTTAGATTCACTTGTTGATAGATACGTATTTTTAAAAAAATATATTTTATTGATTTTTTTACAGAGAGGAAGGGAGAGGGATAGATAATTAGAAATATAGAAGAGAAAGAAACATCTATCAACTGCCTCCTGCACACCCCGTACTGGGATGTGCCTGCAACCAAGGTACATGCCCTTGACCAGAATCCAACTGGGACCTTTCAGTCCACAGGCCAGTGCTCTATCCACTGAGCCAAACCGGTTTTGGCAGATAGATATGTATTTGTTGTTCATAATTTTTATCTTTATCTGTTTCTTCTTCTTTTTCTTAAAGAGTACCTTTCAACATTTCATATAATACTGATTTGGTGTTGATAAACTCCTTTAGTTTTTTCTTATCTATAAAGCACTTCTCTGACCTTCAATTCTGAATGATAGCTTTGTTGGGTAGAGTAATCTTGGTTGTAGGTTCTTGCTCTTCATCTCTTTGAATATTTCTTGCCACTCCCTTCTGGCCTGCATCATTTCTGTTGAGAAATCAGCTGACAGTCATATGGGTGCTCCCTTGGAGGTAATCAGCTGTTTTTCTCTTGCTGCTTTTAATATTCTCTCTTTGTCTTTTACTCTTGGTATTTTAATTATGATGTGTCTTGGTGTAGTCCTCTTTGGATTCCTTTTGTTTGGGGTTCTTTGTGCTTCTGGGGCTTGTAAGTCTATTTCTTTCACCAGGTGGAGGAAGTTTCCAGTCGTTATTTCTTCAAATAAGTTTTCAGTACAGTGGTACCTCGAGATACGAGTTTAATTTGTTCCATAACCTTGAGGCGTGGGAAACTATGAGATGTTCGAGTTGCAGTAAACTGGTGGGTTGTGTGCAGCTGGCCGATCCACGTGATTACTCCTATCTCAAATGTTGCTCATATTTCAAAGCAAAAATCACTCGCTCGACAGCTTATATCTCAAAAATCTTGTATGTTAGCACACTCGTATCTCGAGGTACCACTGTATCTTGCTCTCTCTCTTCTTCTGGCACCCCCATAATTCTGATGTTGATACACTTGAAGTTGTCTCAAAGGCTCCTTATACTGTCTTCAAATTTTTGGATTCTTTTTTCTTTTTGCTTTTCCAGTTGAGGTGTTTTGTGCCTCTTTGTATTTCAGATCTTTGACTTGATTCTTGCATTCCTCTAGTCTGCTGTTAGGTCTCTGTATATTTTTATTTCAGTCAGTGTATGTTTAATTTCTAGTTGGTCCTTTTTCATCTCCTCTTGGATCTCACTAAATTTATCCATCTTTTCTAGGAAATTCTTGAAAAACCTTGTAACCTTGGTTTTGAACTCTATATCCAGTTGTTTGTTTTCCTCCATTTCTTTAGTTTCTGATCTGTTTCTTTGTCTCCGCATTTTTGTTGCTTCTCTGAGTTGGCAGAGTAGCTTTGTGTGCTAGTTGTCCTATATGGCCCATAGCTCTGCCTCCCCAGTTACCTGAGGTGGACACTCTTGGTGCACCCGTTTGTGAATTGTGTGTACAACCTTGATATAGTTAAGTCTTGATTGTTGTTGGTATCACTGGAGGGAATTGACCTCCAAGCCAATTGGTTGTGAGAATCAGCTGTGTCTATGTTTGGAGAACTTCTGTGATGGAGTCAGCCTTATGATACAGGACTTGCAAAATTGCAAAAGTCTCTGTGTTCATCTTGGATGGAGCAGAGTCTCAGGGGTGAGCAGACAGCCTTAGCTTCCCATCAGCCCTCCCCTACATGACCCCTAGGCCTCAGTGTCCCTCAGTAATTGCTGTGTTCACTGGCACTCGCACGCCTCCAGACCTCTGCCTTTTGCAGCTCCCCTGAGTTTCTGTGTGCTCCAGGGACTTGTATGAATCTGAGTCCCCAAGGTCTTGCCTGAAACTTGGGTTCAGTGCAGTCAGAAGTGGAGTTCAGCACAGTCGGGAGGTTCTGTCTTCCTCCCCCTAGAGAAAGCCAGTGACACAATTAGCAGTCAGTCCTCTCTGCGTGAACTAACACATGCTCCTATAGATCTCTGCCTTTCATGGCTCCCCTGAGATTCCGTGCACTCCTCGCCTTTTCTGACAGTCCAGACTCCCTCCGTATGAGTCTCGCCTGAAACTGGGGTTCAGTACAGTTGGAACTGGGGTTTAGTGCAGTTGGGAGTTTATGTCTCCCTCCCGCAAGAGGAAGCCAGCCAAGCAATCTGCCACCTGTCCTCTCGATGCGTGTATCTTCATACATCAGCCTTTTGCAGTTCCCCTGAGTCTCCATGAGCCCCTCTCTTTCCTTCTAGTTATAGAATTTCCACTCAACCAGCTTTCCTGTGGTTCTGGATGATGTTTGTTCTGTCTTTTAGCTGTAGTTTTGAAATTGTTGTGTGAGGCAGCAGTTTAGGTAATAACCATCTTGGTTTCTCCAAAAAAAATGTTATGTTTTTAATATTAGGGAAACAGTTATGGGCTCAGCATTACATGAAAAACATACTCTAATTATTAATATGGGGTCTGTTTATAAAGTTTTACGATTCTTGATTGCTTTTTCAATTTTCAGAACAACTGTTGAAGATAGTTATGAGGAAAATGAGATAAAACTACAAAATAGTCTGCCAAGTAATGGGAATTTATCTTTCCTCCTCCTTCCCCTCTCCCCTTTTTTACGTCAGAGGATCTTCACATATGTGGGGGACTGGATAGTGTAGCTTATCTCTAATTACAATTTTATAGAATTTGTTTGACTTTCAGCTACTTATTCATTTTCTAATTTTCTAGTGCTTTCCTCATATACAGCACTATTATCAGTAAATATTTGACTAGCTTCATTCACTTTTCTGAGATGAAACAACTGGGGTTTACTCAAAGCTTCTGGAATTTAAGGTCAGAGATAGGAAGAAATTCTGGCTCATTTAGTAAGAAATGATTTACTTCAACTTCATTTCTTAAGTATTCATGAGAGAAAAAGTACAAACGAAAGTTTTATGGCACACCATAACTATACTTCATAATTATAGATTTATTTCTAACTAGAGACCCGGTGCATGAAAATCCATGCACGGAGGGGGGTGGGGGGAAGGGAGGTCCCTCAGCCTGGCTTGCCCCCCCCCCCCGCCATCCCATAGTCTGGGAGCACTCATGGGATGTCTTACTGATGGCTTAGGCCCACTCTCTGTCTGGCCTCCCTCTGCAGGAGGCGACCGGCTGATCGGGTATACTTTCTGCAGGCAGCATGGACTCCTTCCTTATTTCTTTCCCCTGTGTTTGGAGAACAGGGGACTAAAAGGTAGAGACAGAACTGTGGCTGGGCCTGGGGCTTTTGTAGGCAGCATATAGAAGGAGAAGGCTGGGGAAAGTCTAGACACATTTCCTTAGGTTGTCCTCCCTTCTTCTGGGCCCCTCCCTCCATTTTGTTCCTTCTCCTGGTGGATGCTCAGGCCTTGGACCGACTGTAGCCCAGCAACAGTGGTGTTCATCCCCCTCACTTCTCAGCTGAATGTACAGCTGCCTCGAATTCCAAGTGGGGCTGTTTTCAAGTGTCTAAAGTTATGGGAATTCACAGTTCCAAGCCTTTCCCCTCTCTGTTTCCTCAGGTCGCAAAGTGTACCTGCTGGGACACCAAAGCAGCTCTGCTCTGAGTTGGGGGTGAAGATAGGGGGGAAATGCATGCAGGCAGTGCCGTGTCCCAGGTCAGGGACACAGGCAGACAGCGTCATGTCCCTGGCCAGGGATGCAGTCAGGCAGCTTCACCTCAGTGCTGGGCAGAACATTAGCACTGGGCAAGTCTGTGCGTGCCTCTGCTGGGGGCAGATGTCCCCAAGCCTGAACCAGTCCCCCAGCTCCTGTACATGCACAACACCTTACTGGGTGTGACTCGGCCATCAGTGATGGACAAAGTATATTATTTCCTCTTTATTATATAGGACTAGAGGCCCAGTACATGAAATTCGTGCATGGGGGAGGGAGGGAGGGACTAAATCTTTGGGAATTCACAGCTCCCAGCCTCTTCCCTTTCTGTTTCCTCCTTAGGTTGGTCACAAAATTCACCAGCCGAGACACCAAAGCAGCTCTGCTCTGTCTCTTCAGCCCAGCTTGCTCTCCCTCACAATCCAGAGTGCTGGCTCCCAACTGCTCACCTGCCTGCCTTTCTGATTGCCCCTAACTACTTCTGCCTGCCAGCCTGATCACCCCTTAACCATTCCCCTACCAGCCTGATTGATGCCTAACTGCTGCCCTGACAGCCTGTTTGCCCCTAACTGCCTTACCCTATGGGCCTGCCCTCCCCTACAAGCCCAGTCAACTCAAGTGCCCTTCTCTTTGGGCCTGGTCACCCCCAATTTCCCTCCTCTGCTGGCCTAGTCACCCATAACTGCCCTCCCCTGCAGGCCTGATTGCTCACAACTGCCCTCCCTTGCAGGCCTGGTCCCTCCCATCTGCCCTCCCCTGCTGGCCATCTTGTGGTGGCCATCTTGTGTCTACCTGGGGGCAGGACCTTTTGACCACATTGGGGCAGTCATCTTGTGTGTTTGAGTGATGGTCAATTTGCATATTACTCTTTTATTAGATAGGATAGAGACCTGGTGCAGGGGTGGGGGCCACTTGGTTTGCTCTGAAGGGTGTCCTGGATCAGGGTGGGTGTTTCCTTGGGGTGTGGGTTGGCCTGGGCAAGGGGCCTATGGTTGTTTGCAGGCTGGCCACGCCCCCAGTGACCCAAGTGGAGGTCCTGGTATCTGGGATTTATTTATCTTCTACAATTGAAACTTTGTAGCCTGGAGTGGAGCCAAGCCTTCTCCTTTCACAGCTATTGAAACTTTGTTGCCTTAAGTGGAGGCCTGAGACCACCAAGGTTTATGGAAAACTTGGCTTCCTCCATAGACAAGTGCAACCCAAGCCTCCCTCCTCCTCTCCCTGTGGCCCTAGCCATCTTGGTTGGGTTAATTTGCATACTTGCTTTCATTGGTTGGTGGGTGTAGCTTGTGGTGTAGTGGAGGTATGGTCAATTTGCATATTACCCTTTTATTAGGTAGGATGTTTTTTATTTGAAAGCTTTTTTTGTGTGTAATTGTTTTTTTAAACTTGTGACTGAAACTTCTGCTGACCAAATCTATAGAGGAGTGTCTTGCGTTAGAATGTTTGTCTTCCTCAAAAGTATTTGGAGTAGGGACATGCAAATGTTCTCATTTCACTTGACTTCTCTGGGTTCTTCTCAACTACATATGGCATTTATTTGTTTTTAAATTGTATTTGTTTTGCTTATTGTTTATGACCAGTTCAGATGGTAAAGTACAGACATTTCAATATTAAAATGAATAAACAAAGTTAGATTGGTAGTGAATGGGTTAGGTTAAATAATACATATATGTGGTTTAATATGCTATCATGGGAATCTTAGCTTTTTGGTTTTTGTGTGTGTTTAAAATGATACATATAAAAATGTTTGCTTTTATTTTGTTGAAGATAATAAGTATTTGAATCTGTATTTATTTTTATGATGTGTACCCAGTACAATAAAATGTGCCCAGTATTCAGTCAGTTTAGTTCTTTCTAATAATGATTTTCATCTGTAAATCATTCTGAATGCTACAGAAGAAATTACAGATATCCTGTAAGAAAATTGAAGCACCAGTAAGAATCACTTAAGGACTAGCATATAATGAAACTCATGAAGATGGTATAACTTTTAAAAATTTGTATTTTTGGTTTCAAGGTAAAACTTGTTTATAACTAAAAATGAAGAAATTTAAGAAGATTAAATTAAATTTATCCATACTCTCATTATCATTGATAAACTATGTAAAACATTGTGATAGTACTTTTCCCCTTCCTGTTCATATATCTTTATATGTTTTCTTCATAAAATCAGGATACATGCATTTATGTATAGGCACAAAGAGACAGTTTTTATTTTACCTTATAAAACACTATGTTGTAATTATTTTCACATGGCTTCATATACTCTTCAAGGCATGATTTTTTAGTAACATGTTAATGTTTGTCATTGGATTATAACATAATTTGTATAAACCATTATTTTTGAATATAGCTTACTATTTTGTACTAATAAAATAACATTGTAGGAATGTTCCTCAAAATGAGTTTGGTTTCCATCTTTGTAGAACAGGCCCAAGGAACAAAATATTGGAATCAAAGGATAAGAATTCTTATATCTCTTGTTCTTTATTATCAAGTTGCTACACCAGTATGGTACTAGGTGGTCTGTTGTATAAAATTCTCAGCAGCACTATTTTTAAAAGAAATGTTTTCCTATTTTAGGGAAAAAGAGGGTTCGATTTTCTTTATCCTCCTTTTTTATTTTTTAAATATATAGTGATTTATTTCTTTACTTTTTTGTCACTGCTATTTTTTCTGTAAGTTGCATATTCATGTCAATGGAATTTCCATTCTAGTGGCATTAAAAAGGACGTTAAACAGATGTACTCAATAGAGATAAGTTCTAAGAAGAAAAATAAAATAAGATTAGGGGTGAGAGTGCTGAAAAGGTGGTTTTGGAAAGGTGGTTTTAGTACTGTTTTCAAGGGAGGCTTCTCATACTGGTTACATTTGAACAGTGAGTTGAAAAGGAGTCATTGTTGTTCTGAGAAGCAGCATAACAGGCAGCAAGTGCTTGATATGATCCTGCAGTAGGGATTGGGAAGGGATGGTGCTTGAAGAAATCAGAATGACAGTCAGGACCAGATCTCTGAGGGACTTCGAGGCTATGGTAAGGAATTGAAATTTGAGAACAAAAAGGAAACCATTGAAATATTCTGAGGAAAAAAGGGACACAATCTCTGTGAATTAGAATATGAGTTACCTCCTCTGAATGGAGGAGGGATGGATTTCAGCCTCATTCTTCCCTTTGACCGTTTGCTGCGTGGCTATGTACAGTACAACTGCTCAGCTGTACATTGTAGCCCTCAACTACTGGCTTCCTGAATCACTGGGGGCAACTCAAACCTCCTGCTCTTTCCAGCTCTATGGCTGTGACCATTTTTGTTGGGATTTATTTATCTTCTATAATCAAGCTTTGTAGCCTTGAGTGGAGGCCTGGGCCTGCCAGGGTGTGCGGAAAGCTTGGCTTCCTCTATTGCTGGGGAAACTCAAGCCTCCTGCTCGCTCCATGGCCACAGCCAACTTGGTTGGGGTTAATTTGAATACTCATTCCTGATTGGCTGGTGGACATGGCTTGTGTGTGTAGCAGAGTAATGGTTAATTTAAGTATTACTCTTTTTATTAGGATATATACCACAAATGAGTGAGATCAAGTGATATTTATCTTTCTCTGATTGGCTAATTTCGCTTAACATAATGGTCTCCAGTTCCATCCTTGCTGTTGAAAATGGTAAAATTTCCTTCTTGTTTACTGCAGCATAGTATTCCATTGTGTAGATGTACCACAGTCTTTTAATCCACTCATCTGCTGATGGGCACTTGGTTTGTTTCCAAATCTATGGTAAACTTGCCACTATGTACATAGAGGTGCATATATCCTTTCTAATTGGTGTTTCTAGTTTCTTAGGATATATTCCTAGATGTGAGATCACTGGGTCAAATGGGAGTTCCATTTTTAGTTTTTTGAGGAAACTTCATATTGTTCTCCACATTGGCTGCACCAGTCTTCATTCCCACCAGCAGTGCACAAGGGTTCCTCTTTCACCACATCTTTTCTAACACTTGTTATTTGTTGATGCTAGCCATTATGACAGGTGTGAGATGGTACTTCATTGTTGTTTTGATTTGAGTCTCCCTGATGATTAGTGACTTTGAGCATGTTTTCAAATGTACCCTCTCACAATCATGGACCCCTCAGACATCCCTCTCGCAATCTGGGACTGTTGGCTGCTAACTGCTCACCTGCCTGCCTGTTTGCCCCTCACTGCTGGCCTGCCTGCCTGTTCGCCCCTAACTGCCTCTGCCTCAGCCTCTATTGCTGCGGCTTCATCTGGAAGGACTTCTGGAAGATTACTCAGCTGTCTGATCTAATTAGCATATTATGCTTTTATTAATATAGATAGTCCCATTTGTTTATTTTCTCCTTAGTTTCCTTTGCCCTAGAGATATATTCATAAACATATTGCTATGAGAGATGTTTGAGATTTTGCTGCCTCTGGTTTATTATAGGACTTTTATAGTTTCAGGACTTACATTTAAGTATTTTTTATCTATTTTTAGTTTATTCTTATATATATTGTAAGCTGATCGAATTTCATTTTTTTTGCATGTATCTATCCAGTTTTCCCAACACTGTTTATTGAAGAGACAGTCCTAACTCCAATGTATGTTCTTGCCATCTTTGCCAAATATTAATTGAGCATAATGTTATGTTCTATTGATATTCATGCTTATTCTTGTGCCAGTACTAAGTTGTTTTGATTACAGTAGATTTGTAGTATAATTTGATATTTGGTAAGGTGATCTCTCCAACCTTGTTCCTTTTGCAATTTTGTTCTGGCTATTCAGGGTCTTTTTTGGTTCCATTTAAATTTTTGGAGTATTTGTTCTAGATATGTGAAATATGCCATTGATATTTTATATTTTTGCTCCTGATTCTATTATATCCACCAGTTTATTCTGTTGATCAAATTTGTAATTCACTTAATTTTTAGATTCACTTGTTGATATATATGTATTTGTTGTTCATAATTGTTACCTTTACTGTTTTCTTCTTCCTCTTCTTAAACAGTACCCTTCAGCATTTCATATAATCCTGGTTTGGTGGTGATGAACTCCTTTAGCTTTTTCTTATCTGTGAAGCTCTAAACTTATCTGCCCTTCAATTCTGAATGATAGCTTTGCTGGATAGAGTATTCTTGGTTGTAGGGTCTTGCTTTTCATCACGTTGAATATTTCTTGCCACTCCCGTCTGGCCTGCATCGTTTCTGTTGAGAAATCAGCTGACAGTTGTATGGGTGCTCCCTTGTAGGTAATGAACTGTTTTTCTCTTGCTGCTTTTAATATTCTCTCTTTGTCTTTTGCTCTTGGTATTTTAATTATGATGTGTCTTGGTGTAGTCCTCTTTGGATTCCTTTTATTTGGGGTTCTGTGTGCTTCCTGGACTTGTAAGTCTATTTCTCTTACCAGATGTGGACAATTTCAGTCATTATTTCTTCAAATAGGTTTTCAGTATCTTGCTCTCTCTCTTCTTCTGGCACCCCCACAATTCTGATGTTGGTACGCTTGAAGCTGTCCCAGAGGCTTCTTACATTATCTTCACATTTTTGGATTCTTTTTTCTTCTTGCTTTTCCAGTTGAGTGTTTTCTGGATCTTTATATTTCAAATTTTTGACTTGATTCTTGCCTTTCTCTAGTCTGCTGTTAGGTCTCTGTATAATATTTTTTATTCCAGTCAGTGTATGTTTAATTTCTAGTTGGTCCTTTTCCATCTCTTGTTGGACCTTTTCCATCTCTAGTTGGTCCTTTTTAATCTCTAGTTAATCTCCTCTTGGGTCTCGCTAAATTTATCCATTTTTCTAAGATATTCTTATAAAACCGTATAACTGTGTTTTTGAACTCTATATCCAGTTATTTGTTTTCCTCCATTTCTTTTGTTTGTGATCTCTTTCTTTGTCTCTGCATTTTCACTATGCCAGGAGAACTTGTGTGTTGGATTCAGCCTTATGATACAAGACTTGCAAAACTGCAAAAGCCTCTCTGTTGAGCTTGGGATGGGTGGAGTCTCAGGGCTTAACAGACAACCTTGCCTTCCAGTTGGCCCCGCCCTCCATGGCCCCTGAGTCTCACATGACTGGGTAATCGCTGGAGTGGTCCCTGTGTGTGTGCGCGCACTTGCAGTGCCTCTAGACCGCTGCCTTTCCGGCTCCCCTATGCTCCAAGACCATATGAGTCTTGGTCCCCAGGGTTTCGTCCAAAACTGGGGTTTAGTAGAGTTAGAAGTGGCGCAATTGGGAGGTTCTGTCTCCCACCCACTCGTGAAAGCCAGCAGCACAATCAGCAGTTAGTCTTCTGAGCACAGTGCTTTGCACACCACCTGACTTCTGCCCTTTCATGGCTCTCCTATATTTCCATGCACTTCTCCCTTTTCAAAGTCCAAACTCCCCCCAGATAAGTTTTGGCTGGACCTGGGGTTTAGTGTTGTAGGATAAGGGGTTCAGTGCATTTGGGAGTCTCCCTGTCCCTCCCGCCAGAGAAAGCCATCCAGGTACTCCGGCACCCGCTCTCTCCACTTGTGCGTCTCTGTACCTCATCTTTTTGCAGCTCCTCTGGGTCTCTGTGAGCCCCTCTCTTTCCTTCTAGTTGTAGAATTTCCACTCAGCCAGCTTTCCTGTGGTTTGTATGATGTCCTTTCTGTCTTTTAGTTGTAGTTTTGAAATTGTTGTGCGAGGCAGCAGTGTAGGTGTTTACCTATGCTGCTATCTTGGATTCCCCTCCCATTGATATTGTATTAGGAATTGCATTGAATGTGTAGATTGCTTTGGGTAGTATGGACATTTTAATGATGTTAAATCTTCCAACCCATGAACATGGTATATTCTTCCACATATTTATATCTCTTCTTTCTCTTTTACAACGTACTGATGTTTTCCCAGTACAAGTCTTTTACTTCATTGCTTAAGTTTATCTCTAAATATATTATTTTTTGTTGCAATGATAAATGTACTTGTTTGTTTAGTTTCTCTTTCTGACAGTTCATTATTAGTATATTAAAATGTCATTAATTATTACATGTTAATTTTGTATCATGCTACATTACTGAATTCATTTTTTAGATCTAGTAATTTTTTGTTTTTTGTTTTTGGTGGAGTGTTTAGGGTTTTCTATGTACAATATCATGTCATCTATGAATAATGAGAATTTTACTTCTTCGTTTCCAATTTGGAGTTCAGGGTTTTTATGTACAATATGTCATCTGCGAATAAGGAGAGTTTTACTTCCTTCTTTCCAATTTGGATGCTTTTTATTTCTTATTGTCTCACTGCTGTAGCTTAGACTTCCAGTATGATGTTGAATAAGAGTGGTGAAAGCAGACATCCCTGTCTTGTTGCTGTTCTTAGGAGAAATGATTTTAGTTTTGTCCATTGAGTAGGATGTTGGCTGTAGGTTTGTCCTGTATGACCTTTACTATGTTGAGATATGTTCCTTCTATCCCCACTTTGATGAAAGTTTTTATCAAAAACGGATGTTGGATGGCAGTGCAGGTAAACACTGTACTTGCTACCTCCCACCACCACATTGAAATTACAACGAAAATACAAAATAATCATTTAGAACCACATGAAAGCTGGATGAAAGGAAGTCCTACAACTAGAGAAGTAAAGAAGAAAGCATATTGACACTGATAGGAGGGGCAGAAGTATGGAACAGGCTAGTATGACACCCACATGTGCCTTCTTTTTAATTGGGAATGAGATCATATTTGTGGAATTAGCCCTTGAGGAGCAAGGGGTTCCAGCTGCACACAAGTATCCCCACCCCTCCAGCCTAGGGTTCTAGAGCTGGAAGAGAGGTCCCATAATCACAGGCTATAAAAAGCCAGTGGGGATTGTGGCCAAGTGACATGGAGGCTGCTGGTGACACTGGTGTTCTATTTTAAAGGGCCTAAACTTAGACTTCCAGCATTGCGTGGCATTGGGGAACTTGATATATATGGGGAGGAATTGGAATGATTGGCATTGGGGCAGGAACTTGGTGACAGCTTTCTCCCAGAAGGGGTTGTTCCCAGGAGTATTGTTTAAGTGCTGGGACCTCACTTTCACAAGGCTGACTGTTCGCCACATCTGAGTCTCCATCAGCCTGGAGCACAAAGTTTGCTCTACTCTGGGGATTCCCTGAGACTCCTATCCCCCCATCCAATTTGCAGTCCCACCCAAGCTTTTTGCAGCAGTTTTTCCATATGAATGGCCTGTCTTGGCCTAGGCTCCAAACTTTGCTAAAATCTCTTAAACTTGCAGAAGCTTGGTCAGGATGCCCTGAACCTATCAATAAATGGCATAAGATCTGGCACTAGCACTAGCCTGCGTTGCTTTACATCTGGGCCTTGCCAGGGCACTTCCAAGTCCATTAAAAACAGTCAATAGCAAACATCTACCATTTCCTCTGTAGCTCCTGCTTATGGCCCCAGTCTGTGGCTGATTTTGCATCTCCCTGGACAACCTGGAGCCATTGCACCTGGTGAACAGCTTCAAAACATAGCAAATTACAACTCTACACATTCATGAGTGACACACTCAAGAGGCAGATTCAGTGAGCACAAAAGCCCCACTGAAGCAAGTCCTGCTCCATAGGGGTGATTCCTGTACAGCAGCTTTCCACTGTAGTCATAATTAGTCCTTAGAGCCAATTGGCCTGGAGATCAACTCATCCCAGTGATAACAACAGCAGTCCAGACTCAACTTCAAGAGTGCACGCAGCTCACATAGGGTGCACTTAGAGGATCCAGTTCAGGTGACTGGGGAGCTTGAGTCACTGTGCCCTACTGGACACCTACTACACAAGGTCACTTAACCAATTCCATGAGATATAGCAGTTCTAACTAAACTAGAAAAAAATGTGGGGAAGCAGCCAAAATGTGAAGAAAAAGCAACATGTCACAAATGATAGAAATGTAAGAAAGCAAACTACTGGTTACAGAGTTCAACACCATGGTTATAAGGTTATTCAAGGATATTCATGAGCATGATTATAAAGTTACATTGAATGATCTTAGTGAGAATGTCAAAGATATGAAAAACAAACAAACAAAAAAACAGTCAGAAATTAAGCATACTCTACCTGAAATAAAGAATAACTTACAGAGACTCAGCAGTGGAGTAGAGGATTCTGAGAATCAAATAAAAGATTTGGAATATGAGAAAGCAAAGAATACCCAATCAGAAGAGCCAAAAGAAAAAAGAATCCAAAAATATAAAGAAAATATAAGGGACCTCTGGGACATCTTGAAATGTACCAACATTAGCATTATGGGTGTGACAAAAAGAGACATGAGAGAGCAAGATACTGAAAATCTATTTGAAGAAATAATGACAGAATATTTTCCCTACCTGGTGAAAGAAATAGACATACAAGTCCAGGAAGCAGAAATACTCCCAAAACAAGAGGAACCCTAAAAGGACCACACCAAGACACATCATCATTCAAATGCTAAGGGCTAAAGACAAAGAGAGAATCTTAAAAACAGCAAGAGAAAAGCAGTTAGTTACCTACAAGGGGGCACCCATAGGATTGTGAGTTGATTTCTCAGCAGAAACTATGCAGGCTAGAAGGGAGTGTCAAGAAATATTCGAAGGGATGAATACCAAGTGTGTACAACCAAGATGATTCTACCCAGAAAAGCTATCATTTAGAATTGAGGATCAGATAAAGAGCTTCACAAACAAGAAAAAGCTAAAGGAATTCATCACCACCAAACTATTATTACATGAAATCTTGAAGGGTATTCTTTAAAAGGAAGAAGGAGAAGGAGGAGAGGATATAATAAATATGAACAATATAAAATGGTAACAAATACATAGCTATAAACAATTAAATCTAAAAATAAATAAAAATCAGCTAGTAAGAAACCTAGTAAACAAAATAAACTGGTGAATAAAATAGAATCAGAGACATAGATCCATGGAGTAGACTGATGAATCTCAGAGAGAAGGTGGAAGGGGAGTGGGAAGAGAGTAACTAAAGATCTTATCTATGAACACAGACAGTATAGTGGTGAAGGCTTAGCATGGGGCAGGAACCAAGTATAGGGGAGTAGTGGTGGTAAAATGGTAAACATGTAATACTCTGAACCACAAAGATTTTTAAAAAATGGTTGTTGAGGGGCCATGGGGAGATAAGGACACATATGTAATACCTTAACAATAAAGAAATTAAAAGAATAATTTACAACTAAAAAATGATTGTTGGATTTTGTCAAATGATTTTTCTGGGTCTCTTGAAATAATCATGTGATTTTTGTGTTTTAGTTTGTTCATATTACCACATTTATTGATTTGTGAATATTGTTCTAGCCTTGCATCCTTGGAATAAATCCTACTTGGTCATGGTATATGATCTTTTTAATCTATTGCTAGATCTGATTAGCTAATATTTTGTTGAGGATTTTAGCATATATGTTCATCAGGGATATTTGTAATTTTCTTTCTTTGTAGTGTCTTGATTGGTTTTACAATTAGGATAATGCTGGCCTCCAAAAAAAAAAAAAAACCCAAAAAAACAAAACAAACAAAAAACCTTTGAAATGTTCCTACCACTTGGATAAAAACTTTTGAGGAGTATAGGTATCAGTTCTTTTTTTCTATGTTTGATAAAACTTCCTGTAACACCATCCATAACAAGGATTTTGTTTTCTGGAAGTTTTGTTTGTTTCAATTTCATCAGCTGTTTTTGGTCTATTGGGGATTTTTGATTCTTCCTGATTCAGATATAGGAGATTGCATTTTTACTAGAAATTTTTCTATTACATCCACATTGTCCAGCTGGTTGGCATATAGTTAGTTGTTCATAGTATTTTGTTACAATCTTGTATTTCTGTGGTGTCAATTGTTACTTCTCTGCTTTCATATCTCACTATTTATTTGCATCCTCCCTTTGTTTTTGATGATTCTGTCTAACAATTCATCAGTCTTGTTTATCTTAAGAATCAGCTCTTGATTTAATCTATCTGTATTTTTTGTTTTTTAGCCTATGTGTTGTTTATTTCTGATCAGATATTTATTATTTCCTTCTTTCTACTTTGGGCTTTTCTTGTTCTTTTTCTAATTCTTAAGTTGTAGGGTTAAATAATTTATTATTAATTTTTCTTGTTTTTTAAGGTAGGTCTATAGTACTATGAAATTACCTCTCAGTACTGTTTTTGCTGTGTCCCAGAGATTTGGTATTGCTGTGTATTAATTTTCATTTGTTTCCAGGAAGTTTATTATTTCTTTTTGTGATATGCAAATTAACCCTAACACCCTCACAAGATGGCTGTCTACAACCAGGCTGGAACCAGGATTAGTGAGGATTGACCAAACAACTGAACAAGCAGGCTGTAGGGGGCCACCAAGCCATCAGGGGGGTTAGTGAAGAACAACCAAATGACTGAACATCAGGCTGTGTGGAGCGACAAGGCTTGGATGGGGAGTTGTTAGGGGTGACCAGGCTGGCAGGGGTCAATTAGGGCTGATGAGACTGGCAGAGGGGGGCAGTTGGGAGTGACAAGGCTGATTTGGAGGGTGCAGTTGGGGTGACCAGGCCAGCAAGGGGGGCAGTTGGGAGCAATTAGGCTGGTGGGAGGGGGCAGTGAAGGGTAACTAGGCCAGCACAGGGGGGCATTTGGGGATGACCAGCCTGGCAAGGGGGCAGTTAGGGTATATCAGGCCAGCACATAGTCAGTTGAGTGACCAAGCTGGCAAGGGAAGGCAGTACGGAGTGGCCAGGCCAACAGAAGTGCAGTTAGGAGTGACCAGGCCATCAGGGAGGGGGCAGTTGGGGGCAACCTGACTGGCAGCATTGGGGCTGTTAGGGGCAACCAGGCCAGTGGGGCGCGGGGGCAGCTAGGGGTGATTAGACTCACATGCAGAGGCAGTGAGTGATGATCAGGCTGACAGAGGCGGTAGTTAAGGGTGACCAGCAAGGCAGGCAGGTGAGTAATTAGGAACCAGTGGACCAGGATTATGAGAAGGATGTCCGGCTGCCTGTTTTGACCCAGTCCTGGGGATTGAGTCTAAACCAGCAGTCGGACATCCCCAGAGGGATCCTGGATTGGAGAAGGTACAGGCTGAGCTGAAGGTACACCCTCCCTGTGCACGAATTTTGTGCATTGTGCCTCTAGTTGTTTAATAACATGCTATTTAGCTTTGATGTGTTTGAACGTTTTGGGGTCTTTTTACTGTAACTGGTTTCTAATATTATTCCATTGTCATCTGAGAAGATGCTTTGTATGGTTTCAATCTTTTGAACTTGTAAAGACTTGTTTTGTGTCCTAAAATGTGGCCTATCTTTGCAAATGACACATGTGGACTTGATAAAAATGTATATTTCATTTATTATTTCTTTTTTATTTATCTCATAGGTAAACAACTCATCCTATATAATAAAGAGGTGATATTAACAATTCTTAAGTTGTAGGGTTAAGTAATTTAATAAAACTTTCTAGAGGCAAATTAACAATTGATACCACAGAAATACAAATGAAAACGATCCATGTGGACTTGATAAGAATTTATATTGGGGTGAAATACTTTATAAATGTCAATTAGTCCATCTGATCAATTGTTTCACTAAGAGTCTCTATTTCCTTGTTAATTTTTTATCTGGAAGACCTATTACTTGGGATTCTCTGTGCCTTCTCACTTGTGATATAATCCCCTGCTATGACTATATTGCTGTTGGTCTCTCTGTTAAAGTCCTCTAGACATTTTTATTATATACTAGAGGCCCAGTGCAGGAAACTCATTCATGGGAGGGGGGGGGCACTGTGTCCCTCAGCCCAGCCTGTACCCTCTCCAATCTGGGATCCCTTTCACAAACAGGCAGTCAGACATACCTCTAATAATCCAGGACTCCTAACCGCTCATCTACCTGCCTTCCTGATTGCCTCTAACCACTTCTGCCTGCCAGCCTGATCTCCCCCTAACCATTCCCCTGCCAACCTGATTGACACCTAACTGCTCTCCTGCTGGCCTGATTGCCCTTAACTCTCCTACCCTGCAAGCCTGGTCCCCCAACTACCCTCCCCTGCTGGCCCGTTCACCCCTAACTTCTCTCTCTTGCCAGCCTGGTCGCCCCTAACTTCCCTCCCCTGCTAGCCTGGTTGATGCCTAACTGCTCTCCTGCTGGCCCAATTGTCCCTAACTGCCCTCCTCTGCAGGCCTGGTCACCCCCAACTACTCTCCCTTGCAGGCCTGGTCACCTCTAACTGTCCTCCCCTGCTAGCCTGATTGCCCCTAACTGCCCTCCCTTGCCAGTCTGGTCACTCCTAACTGCCCTCCCTTTCCAGCCTGGTCACCCCGAACTGCCTTCCCTTGCCAGCTTGGTCACCCCCAACTATCCTCCCCTGCAGGCCTAATCACCCCCAACTGCCCTCCGCTGCTGGGCATCTTGTGACAGTCATCTTGTGTACACTTGGGGTGGCCATCTTGTTTGTTGGAGTGATGGGCAATTTTCATATTACCTCTTTATTATATAAGACTAGAAGCCCACTGCATGAGATTTGTGTGTGTGGTGGGGCGATCCTCAGCTCATCCTGTATCTTTTCGCAATCTGGGACCCTTTGGGGGATGTCTGGTTAGGCCTGATCCCTGCTCACCTGCCTCCCTGCCAGATCACCCCTAAACATTCTACCTGGCTGCCTGATCACCCCTAACCACTCTGCCTTGGCCCCTGCCACTGCGGCTTTGTCTGGAATGATATCTGGAAAATTTTTCAGCTGTCTGGTCTAATTAGTATATTACACTTTTATTATTATAGATTTGGATGCTCCTATATTGGCTGCATATATGTTTACCATGATTGTATGCTCTTGTTGGACTTTAGTACTATGTAGTGATCTTTATGGTCTCTTGTGAAGGCCTTTATTTTGAAGTGTATTTTGTCAGATATGAGTATTGCTATCCCAGCTTGTTTTTCTTTTCCATTTGCCTGGAAACATTTTTTTTTTCATCCCTTCATCTTCATACTACTTGAGTCTTTTGTTCTGAGGTTTTTTTCTTATAGACAGCATATAATTGGGTCATGTTTTTGTATCCATTAAGCTACCTTATATATTTTGATTGGAGTATTTATTCCATTTACATTTAATCTTATTATTTTTAGGTACTTATTTATTGCCATTTTAAATTTATATGCCTATGTTTCTCACTCTCTTTCTTCTTATTGTCAGGGAAGTTCCTTATTTTACCATCTATTTTGAGTGGTAGCCTTGTCAGATATAGTAATTTGGTTTCAGATCCTTACCTTCTGTGCTTCATGATATTCCATTCTTGCCTGCAGAGTTACTGATGAGAAATCAATAACATGCTACAGGAGCTCCTTTGTAGGTAACAAATTGCTTTTCTCTTGCTGTCTCTTCTTTTGACTTGAGTGCAGTGACTTCTTGAGACCTTGGACTTTTGAGGCCTCCTTGCAGCATCTGGACCCTTGTGAAGCTGGCTGAGCTTTCCAGCCATGGTATCCGGTTCTTGTTAAACAAACAGGTTTCCTGAATGAGCTGCTGACTTGTCCAGATACACCCTGACCCAGTACTTGGAGCTTGCTTCCCTATGTGAATTTAAAATGCTGATTTTTTATTATATTCAAAAGCACTAGTTTATAAATACCTTTTTAAAATATGTATTTTGTTTATGATGACTCACTGTGTTTTTGTTCTTCTTGAAGAACAATTCATTTGTAATATGTTGTAGCTAGATATTGATTGAATATAATATTATGAGAGACAGAGAGAAAGTAGGAGGGAGGGTCAACTTTTCACAATGACCTTCCTTTGACAGTATTCATTACTAACTGCTGATTTCTTTTCCCCAGTTGCTTTTAAATGTACACATTCCAATCCTTGTTACACAGTTCTTACTAATGCTTAAAGTGATGGCATTTATATAGGAATGTGCAACTATGGCTTGCTTATTCTACAAATAGATTTTTTAAAAATAAAGAACCCTGCATATTGATTTGTGCTAAAACCAGTGAAAATCAAAGTAAAGTATTAAAAGGTATAGCAAAGCTTTATATTTTAGGATGAGTTCAGTTGCTATCCTGTTTTAGGTATTATGATAAAACTAGAGGCCCGGTGCATGCAAATTCATGCACTGGAGGCAGGCAGTTTCTCAGTCCATGCTGCCCTCTCTCAATCTGGGAGCCCTCAGGGGCAGGAGGAGACCTGGCGATCAGGGGAAGGCAATGCCCATCACACCAGCCCTGGTTACCTGAGGCTCAGGCAGCCCTGGGCAGCTGGGCAGCTGCCATCTGAGGCTTGCCTGTGACTTAGGCTGGCCCTGGGCAGCTGGGGCACTGAGGGGACTGGGGGACTCTGGAGGCATGTGCTCCGGCAGTGCTGAGTGGACTGGGTGCCGCCATGTTGTGGCTATGGGCACCGCCATCTTCGAGGGTATGGCAATCAGTTAGCATATACCCTCTTATTGGCTGTGGGTGCCACCATCTTTGAGGGTGTGACATTCAATTAGCATATTCCCTCTTTATTGTCTGTGGGCACCACTATCTTTGTGATGGCATGAGGGTCGAAAAGCATATTCCCTCTTTATTAGATAGGATACTTAAACTACATTTAGTGCTCTGGCTAGTGTGGCTCAGTAGATAAAGCACTGGCTTTTGAACTCAGGTTCAATTCCAAGTCAAAAGCATGTACCTGCAGGTTGGATCCCAAGCCCCAAGTGGGGAGTTGGTGGTGCATGTGAGAGGCAACCAATGAATGTGTCTCTTTCACATTGATGTGTGTGTCTCTCTCTCCTCTGTCTCTCTTCCCTTCCTCCCCTCCTTTCCACTCTCTCTGAAAAGGAATGGAAAAAAATCTCCTTGGGTGAGAGTTAACAACAACAACAACAAAATACCACACACAAATAAACAAATAAACAAAAACTAAATTTGGGTTATTTGATAGTTATAGGGACTATATCCCTTCAAGATAGGGAATATGGCATTTAGATTACTTAGCATTTTAGAAGTTCATAGTAACACTTTAAAAAGAAATTCTCACTGAAGGATGTTTTTATTGATTTTTTAGAAAGAGGGAAGGAGAGATGAAAGGCAGAAAGAGAAACATAATTGATGGTTTGCTTCTATACTCATATGCACTTGGACCAGGGATCAAATCTCTAACCTAGATATGTGCCCTGACTAAGAAACTAACCCACCATTTTTTACATTCTAATATGGGTAGACAAAAAACAAACAAAATATTTTCTTGTAACCTAAAGAGAAAAGGGGAGGGGCACAGGGCATCTAGAATATGTTGCAGTTTGGGATACATTACCAAGTTTTCCATGAAGCATAGGAAGTGAGCTAGCTATGCAGATATCTGAGGGAAATCTTTCTAGTAAGAGGAAATTATAAATATAAAAATCTTACTGAATCCAGTTCACATGTGGTAAGGAAGAGAGGAGGGATGCTACAGGTCCCAGAAGGGTCAGGAGAGACTAAGCAAGAGAGAAAATGAGGCGAGTTCACAAGTTAGAGGGAATAGATTGTGTAGAGCCTAGCAGACCATTGTAAATATTTTGACTTCCATACAGTATGAAGCTATTGGAAAATTTTGAGTGAATGATAACATAATAGTATTAAAATACTATTATTAGTAGTACTAATAAGGTTCTACTATGTAGATTGTTGGGGGGAAGCCCCAGAAGTCTAAATTCAGCAACAATTCAAAAGCAAAAAACAAAACAAAACAAAAAAAAAAACAAAACCCCAAAACTGGAAGATAGCCATTTTCAAAATCTGGCTTTAATAGGAGAAACTTACATATGGGCAAAGCAATTGTTCCCATTGGCGGCAGCTGGGAAGAAACCCACCCCTTTTCAGGACAGACCTCCTTTTTATAGGGGGTTAATAATAAAACCATATGATGGGAAGTCACATGGGCCACCAGAAAGAATAATGCATTCCTAAACTAACAGATAACATCAGGCAGTTATCATACTTGACACATTTATTAAACTCCTTCGTAGGGGCATGATTATCTTTGGGTGGCATTCTAGTTTTCTGGGTAGTCAGCCAAATCTGAGGCTACAGAGAATTGAGTCCAACATTTCCCAAGATGCCTTTGCTACTGGAGCCCTATTGAATCTCTGAGTTCCCCTATATAAATACAATTAACTTATTTAATGCAAGAACTACAGATATTACAATTTTACACTTAGTTATTTTATATTGTCCAAAATTAAATAGACTACAGTTGAACTCAGACAGCCTTTCTCCAGAATCTGTGCTCATAACTGCTGAGGCAAAAATAGGTTTACCTAGAATATAATACTATTACTTTGTTTTATTTGTATGGAAAAGAATACAATAAAAATGATACAAACATAAACTCTATTTCACATGCTAAAAACTGGATATCTACTTTTGCCCCAAACTGTACTTACAGAGTTCCTCCTTATAGAGCCCCGTGCTCTTAGCCTTAGTCTCCCTAGTCTGTCCTATCTCAGCTTCCAGCTGTGCTCTCTCACTTCTAAATGATGATTTGCAATTAACTATTTCCTATAATTCTGGGTACTGATGACACTGTTATTTCACCCATTTCTGATTAGCTAAATCTTAGCCCATATTTGAGGCCCACCTAAAATTTGCTTTCTCTGCCACTATCCCATCTGCTCTTATTATTAATTCTCACCCAAGAATATTTCTTCCATTGATTTTTAGAGAGATTGGAAAGGAGGGAGAAGGGGGAGAGAGAAAGAGAAAGACATATTGATTGGTTGGCTTCCACACTGAGGTAAGTGTCCTTGATTGCAATTGAACCCGCCACCCTTCAGTCCATGGGCCAGTGCTATAACCACTGAGAAACACTGGCCAGTGCCCATCTCTCATGATTTCATCTTTCATTGTTTAACCTCCTCACTGGGCTGTTTTCTAGAATCAGAGATACCTAAGTGTGTATGTTCACTGTATATCTAGGATATAGTTCCTTTTTTTAATTCTTTATTGTTGAAAGTATTATATAGGTCCTCCTTTTCACCCAATTGAACTCTTCATGTAGAAGATCTTCTTAAAGTATAATACAAAACCTAGAAAATGACTGAGAAACACAAGGCCATTAGAACAATGCTGACAGGAAAGGAATTCTGCCTGCCAAAATCATAGTCAAAACAGAGTCAATAGATGAATTGTAAATGGAGGAAAATGTTTGACACCATTACTTCTACTTGGAAGTTATTCCACACATGCAGTCTTACATGTAAGAAATTACTTACAATCATTATCAGTTGCAATTTATTTATTTATTTATCCTTACCCAAGGATATTTTCCAATTGATATCTTAGAGTGGAAGAGAGAGGGAAAGAAAAAGAAAAATATCGATGTGAGATAAACATTGATTGGTTGCCTCCTGGCATGTGTCCTGACCAGGGCCCCAGCTGGAGAGGATCCTACAATTGAGGTATGTGCCCTTGACCAGAATTGAACCTGGGATCCTTTGATCTGCAGACTGACACTCTATTCACTGAGCCAAACTGGCTAATGCCAGTTTTTGTTTTTAAGTACCACATTGGATTAGAAAAATGTAAATGTCTATTATTAGCATAGTGATTAGTTATGGTTCATATGATGGAATACTCTATAGCTAGATTTCATTTGAAAATATCTCAAAGATATGTAAATTTTTAAAAAGATGCAAAATGGATATAAAGTGTATTTTGAAGCATTGTAAGAGCAATATCATATTTCTGTCCTGAGGGAAAGTCAGCTAAATGTCTGGGAGAAAGTGCTGGGGAAGAATCTCTTTCTATATCATCTTCTTATCCAAGAAATTGAGTTACAGTAAAGTGGCTGGCAAAGAAAAAAACCATCCTTTGAACTAGTATATATAAATGTACAAGAGGCCTGGTGCACAGGCTCTCCGACATCCCTCTAGGGGTCCTGGATTGTGAGAAGGTGCAAGCCAGGTTGAGGGACCCCACTAGTGCACAATCAGGGCTGAGGAGGGACCACGGGAGGACTCCAGGGCATATCTGGCCATCTCGCCCAGTCCTGATTAGCCGGACAACAGCAGCAAGCTAACCTACTGGTTGGAGCATCTTCCCCTTGGTGTTAGTGTGCATAATAGTGACTGGTGGAATGAATGGTCAGACACTTAGCATATTAGCCTTTTACATATATAGATATTTTTTTACTATTTTTTTAAAATTAATGTATTACATGTGTACATATCTTCCCATTGCCCCTCTCTGTCATCCACTCCCATGTATATAGATATCTTAAAACCTCTGGTTTGGCACAGTAAATACTAGAATGTTTACAATACAAAACAAATAATACTAGAATGTTCACAATCTAAAACAAATAATAAAGCTCCATTTTTTTGGAGTCTTGTAATTCTATAGGAGATAGCTTTAATTGTAGATATGTCCCTAAAATACCCAATATACTGATTCACTTTTCAAGTATTCTCTTAATGGAAACTTTAGCTTGTTGAACAATGTGGATAACTAGCAAGTTTGGGGGATGATTCTTAGTTGCCAAGGTAGATGCCATAAAACTCTCAAGACAGTTAGGACAGGCTACTGTTCAGATTAAAAGTGCTAATTCTATGCAAGGCTCATAGAACAGAAAAATGTCCTCAGAGGATATATTTTTACTTATTTTAGTGAGAGAGGAGGGAAGAAAAGATAGAGAAAGAGAAAGAAAGGAAACATAGATGTGAGAGAGAAACTGATCACTCAGTTGTCCCCCATAAGTGCTCTAACTGGGGATGGAACCTGTAACTTTTGTATGTGCCCTCCCTGGGAATCGAACCCCTTAACTTTTGGTATATGGGCTGATGCTCCAATCATCTGAGCCACACTGGCCAAGGCTGAAATGTTTTTTTTTTTTTAATATTACTTTGACTTTGGGTAGTGGACACACAGTGTCCTGTACAGATCTTGTATCATAGAATTCTACACCTGAAACCTATATGATTCTATTAACCAATGCCACTCCAATAAATTTAATAAAAATTAAATGTTTTTAAAAAGTATTGCTTGTTTATGGCACTGTGGAATGGAAAATGCAAATATTCAGTGTACTTGAAGATGATGAATAAAAGTTATGACTTTCTCCTTTATTATTTCCATTTCAGCCATACCACACTTTATCAGGACTGCTTTTGTTTGTTTTTTGTTCTTGTTGTTGTTGTTGGTGGTTTTTTTTTGGGGGGGGGCGGGGAGGTAACTATATAACATTACATTTAATTAGGATACTAAATTATGAACTTTGAAATTATGCACAATTAAGTGCCCATTTAAACTATCCTATATCATAAAAGCCTAATATGCAAATTGTTTGACCAGGAGTTTGACCGCTCTCTGACACATGCTGACCACCAGGGGGTAGTGCAGAACATGGCAGGTGCTGGCAGCTAGCAGGAGTGGAGGTGCTGCCACCCCTATGGGCCCCCATGAGAGCTGGGCCACGGCAGATTGGTGGAGCAGGTGAGCAGGCCATGCCAGGCCCAGACGAGTGTGAGCTGAGGGCCCAATTGCCTCACTGTCGCCCTGCAGACAGCAACCAGCAGTGGCAGTAGGGTGCAGGACCACCGCCCAGCTTCCAGGCACGAGGGAGCCAGGTGAGGGGCCCAGCCCTGATTGATCACCCTGCAGATGGTGACCAGCAGCCGCTAGGACCTGATCACCCAATCAGGGTTGGGCCCTGGGCTGGGATAGGGACCTGGGGGTGTATGGGGGCAACCAACCTCCGGCAGTGCACAGGTCAGGGGCTACAACCTCTTGCTGGCTACTTGGGGGTGGGGGTAATGGGGATGGAGGTGTGGTGAGAATGCGGACCCCCACAGCAAGCTAACCTAACCATCAGAGTATCTGCTACCCTCCCCCAGGACATTAGGGATCACATGCTGGGGAAGTCCCAGCACTCAGGTGCTGGAACCCGCCAGGAGCCTGCCATGCACCAACACAGCTTCTTTTAGATGAGCAAGGCCACTTCCGCTGTGACTGCAGGGACTCATCAGGCCCCTTGTGGGTGCTCAGGAGCCAGTCTGCGAGGCTAGCCAGGAGAAAGCACACTGCCTGCCTGGCTTCTGTGTAGCACCACTGCATGGTCCAGAAGTCCATGCTGTACCCCGGCCTGCAGTGTCCGGCTGTGCTCACTGCATCTCCATGTGGGGACTCAGGTGCCATGACTCAGGTGGAGGGAGGCATATGGGAACCTGGAGACCCAGGTGCTGCCCAGAATCCCAGAGGTCAGCTGGCACCTGCTATCCACAGCAGATCCTCACACTTTGATCGCCGGCCAGACCTAGAGACTTCACCACACAAATTTCATGCACTGGGCCTCTATATAAAAGCCTAAGTGACTGTCCCACCATTTGACAGGTAGGTACAATGCACACTGACCACCAGGGGGCAGGTGTTCCAACTGGTAGGTTAGCTTGCTGCTGGGGTCTGGCCAATCAGACTGAGAGAGATGGGCTGGACATGCCCTGAAGGCTCCCTTGTTCCTTCCCCAGTCCTGATTGCAAGAGGGGGTGCAGGCCAGGCTGAGGGACCCCCTGGTGCATGAATCCATGCACTGGGCCTCTAGTACTATATAATAAATAGGTAATATGCAGATTGTCCTCATACAAGATGGCCACCTCCATGTGGTCAAAGATGGCCAGCAGGGAAGGGTAGTTGTGGGCAATCAGATCTGCAACTGAGGGCAGTTAGGGGTGACTGGGCTTGAAAGGGAGGGCTGTTGGCGGGATTGAGGCTTGTAGGGGAGGGCATTTGGGGGCAGGGGCAATCAGGCAGGCAGGGAAGGGCAGTTAGGGGCAATTGGGCCAGCAGGGGAGGGCAGTTAGGGGCAATCGGGCCTGCAGGGGAGCAGTTACGTGTCAATCAGGCTGTCGGGAGTAGTTAGGGGTGATCAGGCTGGCAGGAAGAAGCAGTTAGGGACAATCAGGCAGGCAGGCAACTGAGTGATTGGGAGCCAGAAGTCCCATACTGTGAAGAGGGAAGTCCAATAGCCTGATCCCACAGGCCTAAACCAGCAGTCGGACATCCCTTGAGGGGTCCCAAATTGTAGAGGGTGCAGGCTTGGCTGAGGGACAGCCCCACAATTTACGAATTTTGTGCACCAGGCTGCTAATCACATATAAAATAATGAGTTTTGTTTGAATACTGCTAAGAAGTATAAGGTAAATGATCTGAGAGAGGTGTAGGGAAATAGCACAGGGTTGTAATAAATCATCTATGGATTCAACACACTTTAGCACTAACCTCCTAAGTTATAGAAAATTGCTCTATCACTTTATTGTACCACCTGAACACATTATTTTTATAATGTGATTGACTATGTCACTTTCAATTTTACATTCCAAATTCATTTATTTTCATTTCTTTTGATTAGGAATAGTTCTTTAAAAATATTTTTCTTTTTCCATTATGGAGAAGTAAAAGCCATCTTGTTAGGCACCTTACCCTTACAACTTTCTCTTAAAGCTAACCACAGGTTCATCTCAAGGTGGCCTCTACCCTAGGGCAGTTCTTCGTTTGTAGGCAAATGAGTGGTAATATATTATCTCAGCCCCTGCTATTGTGCTCTGGTTGTTAAATTTACTAATGAAGCTCTTTGCGTATGAGTGTGGGAAATATTTTTAGTGCCAGTGTAAAACATGGAATAAACAGTAACAGATCAAAGTTGAATAAAATACCAGATTTCTGGCAGGCAATTCATAGTCTCTGCTAAAGCATTTGGCCAGCAGATGTCTCACTCAAAGGATGTTCTCATTATTGGAACATTTTTCTATGTTAGAGTTTGCTGCAACCATGAACCCTTGAAATTTGGCAAATTAAAGTCTGCTCACCCAGCTGGTGTCGCTCAGTGGTTGAGTGTCAATCTATGAACCAGGAGGTCATGGTTTGATTCCTGGTGAGAGCAAATGCTGGGGTACACCCTCAATCCCTGGTAGGGTGCATACAGGAAGAAGCTGGTCAATGATTCTCATTCTCATCATTGATGTTTCTATCTCTTCCTCTCCCTTCCTTTCTGAAATCAATAACAAATATATATAAGTTTAAAAAACAATAAGTCCGCTCTATCTCAAAGGGGCAGATCCCTTTTCCCTTGACATTAAAACTACATTCGAGATACAGATTTTATAACTTTTGAAGGGATTGAGTGTGCTCTCTAGTTCATAAATCCTGGAAAATGGTCCTATGCTCTTTGTATTAATATTTGTAGAGATAGTAAACTGCTACTCCAAGACAAGTCCATTCATTCTACATTCTTTTATTTGTACTTTGTATTTGCTATGGTCTGAATATTTCTCCCCCTCCCACCCATTCCACAAATTCATATTAGTATGTTGAAATCCTAAACCCTAACGAGTGTTAGTATTAAATATAGGACCTTCATTTAAGTCATGAGGATAGAGTCCTCATAAATTGGGTTAGGGGTCCTATTAGAGATTCCAAAGAGGCTGCAGCCCTTCTACCATGGAGGACACAGCAAAGGCACCAACTGTGGCCAGGGAGAATGCTCTCACCTGACCATGCTGGTGCCAACCTCCAGAATTGTGAGAAATTTCTGTTTTTCTATAAGCTACAGGGTCTGTGATATTTTGTTATAGCATTTTAAATGGATTAACACAGTATCAATGTAAAGTCTCTGTCCTCTCCATGAATTCTTCCCCAGCCAGGAAATAATTAGTTCCTGTAAAATAAAATGAAGAAAAGCTATTTTTTTCTCTTCAAATATGAGGAGATAGGGAGGTGCTAAACCTCTCTTTTTTTTCTGATAGAAAATATTTTAATTCCTCAACTATTCCTAGCTTCTAGAAATTCTTGAGCAGTTTAATAGTCCTTTTGACTCTGTCTTGAGGCATACACACACACACACACACACACACACACACACACACGCATGCACACACACAAACATGCATGCACGCATACACATTCAGAAAACATGGGTATCAAAAAAATCAGCAAAACTAAAACAAAGCTTTTAGTTTTTATATGTGTACAACATTTTTTGTTTTTAAAATGTTTAAAAACATATATTATGATTTGAATATTTATGAGGGACAGAGTTGATCTCAGTCCACTTTGACCTGCTTGGTTCCTCTGGTCCTGTTTCACTTGATTGCTGGTGTTGGTTGACATTCTGGTCTAGAGGAGAATGTCATTTACTGCCCTTCTACCATTCGTCTCCCAGATCATTCCTCATCCAGTCTTTTATAGGCATCTGGTGATATTTACCCTGTCTAGTCTTACTCACATAATGCTACGGTGACCAATTCACCCTGGTTTGTCATAACTTTCTGTGTTTAGAGCTAAGGGCCCTGTGTTTTGGCAGTCTCATTCATTCTGGGCAGACTAGGATGGTTGATCATTTTACATATTATCTCCCCCCCATGGCCTTATAGCACATATTATTTGCTGTATGTCTGTGCCTTGTCCACAGTGGAATGTGCAAGCTCAGGCTTCTGTCTTAATGCTAATGGTTGAAAATTACTTTTCTGAAGCATTTGTTTTCTTCACTCCCTTTAAAAAAATGCTAAAGTGTCTTCTGATGTCCTTTTGATGCTGTTTTTTAGTTTTTTTCCCTAGTTGAAATTGTGGTGTGAATTGCTCTTGAGGATTTTCTGTCTTGAATTTCTTTCAAGAATAAAAATTGTTTTCTTGCTACCTAGGATATATGGCTCCAGTTTGTCATATTGTTTGGGTGACTTAGTACTTAATAAAGTAAGACAGGTGTACAATAAGTCTTTGGGAAGCCATATTTTTAATAATTGGGAACCTTGAGTTCAGTAAGATTGGCCACCAGCTCACCGCAGGATCTTGGACAAGTCTAGTTTTCCCTTTAGATCTTGGATCACTCCTATGTAAAAGAGGCGGGCTTTGCTAGATTGTTTATGGGGCAAGTTTATGTTGAAACAAAATGACTGTCAGTGGGAAGCAGGGTATCATTGCCTTATGTAACAGTTCTTTTCTGGAGTCTGTTGGGAGGTTTTTCTGATCTCTGTAGCCTGACTTCTGAGCCCAGAATCCAATATCCAACCCTCTACTAGACCATCACCAATTAGTCCTAGAAGGCCTCTTTCAGGTGAAAACTTGCTGCCTGTAGTTAAAAGCATAATGGGAAGGGCATTTTCAAGACCATCCCCAGGTTTAACCTTTCACCAGGAGGACTCAGAGGATTCAACTTATAGTCATATTCATGATATCATTTAGTATAGTGGAAGGATACCAGGCAAAATCATCCAAGGGAAAGGCACATAGGTCAAGCCTAGGGAGACTAGACACAGCTTTTAGCAGTCCTCTAGTACTCATATAGGATTTGATTGATTTTCTCTAATAACTAGTTGTGACAAAACATGTGAAATGTTATTTATCAGGAAAGCTTATTAGAGACTCAGTACCCAAGGTTTTTATTGGGGGCGGGTCAAAAAGGCACCCTCTGCTCCAAAATCCCCAAAGTGTGTTCAATGTAAATATATTATTTATACAGTTTAGACCAGTGAACCATTCTTATCTGGGAATGGGGGGGACCCTCCTTAAAGTTAACTTTCTAGATGCCAGTCAAGGAGCAAGGCTGCAAGCAGGTCTTTGTAAGGATAGGAGTCTCAGGGTTTGCTAGAGTATCTCTTTTCTGCACATGTAATAAAATTCAAAGTTTACCCCTGGCCTCTTGACTTCTCACCCCAAGTAAAGCCACATGACACCTGGGAAATTAGATTTCAAGGAATAGTTGAAGGTCTCCTGGCTCTGCTAGTAACTGGGTTACTTTGGCTAAGTAGCTTGACCTGTACAAACCTGACCTTCATCTGTGAATTAGAGCTAACTATATAAAAAGCTAACTACAAAGGGATTTTGTTGAGAATAATTTTTTATACACACATACATCTGAAACGCATCATCACTTGTCCCTGAATAGACTTATTCAACAATTTTTTATCTAGAACATACTATGTGATAAACATTGTGATGGGCCCAGGAGGTGCAGTGCTGAGCAAAAGTCATCCTGCCTTTCTACAATTTATAGTTTAGAATGGAGAGAGACTTTAATCTCAAATAATAAAGATGAACGTTAGTATACTATTAGAGCAATTATAATTCATGGTAAGTGCATAGATAGAGGTATATAATGTGGTTACTGACCTATATTTGTGGGTAAGGGATGGTCTCCCTGAGGAAATAGCATATATGTAACAATCTCAAATTGGAACCTGCAGAAGCTACATTAAGAAACCAGGAGAGCCCTACCAGTGTGGCGCAGTGGTTGAGTATTGACCTATGAACCAGGAGATCACAGTTCAATTCCTGGTCAGGGTATATGCCAGGTTTGGGGGCTGGGCTCAATACCCAGCAAGAGACAGCCACTCAATGATTCTTTCTCACCATTGATGTTTTTATCTCAGTTTCCCTTCCTCTTTAAAAATCAATAAAAATATACTTTAAAAATAAGGAGAGATATTAGATAATGGTTTTGCAGAGATGCTTTTCTATTGGTGGGAGGGAGCAGGCAGTGTTGGAAAAAAAAAAAGGCCAGAGTGATTGGCATAGAGAGAACAAAGGGGAGGTGGTGGATGAGATTGAAGAGGATAGAGTTAGTTAAGGGCCACTTTTAGATAAAGGAGCTCAGCTACCATTCTAAGAGCAATGAAAAGCCATATAAGGATGTTTAACAGTGGGTGCATGTTCAAATATTGAAGTGTTTTAAAAAGACCACCCCGCCTGCTTTGTAAAGACATTGGAATAGATAAAGTGGTTCAGAGGGCTATTGCAGAAGCCTGGGCTAATGATGATTATAATTTAAGTCATTGCTAAACACAGGCAGTCCTCAGGTTACATCAGTCTCTGTGTATGTCATTTCGTGGTTACATTGCTATCTCCCATTTATTTATATATAAAAAAGTTTTGTCATTTCAATGTATGTACATATATGCTTTCTGTTTTATATTATTTATTTACCACAAATAAAGGTCAGGAATTGTTATCTTTTAATTTTTTTTACTGTTTCACTTCATTATTCCTGTGTATGTGTTCCATGTGAGTGATGTAGGTGCTTATATAGGTGGGTTCCAACTTATGGCTCTTGTTACATCATGCCGTAAGAATGGATATCCGACATAACCTGAGGGCCTACTGTAGCTTGTTTGAAGCTGAAGAGAAATATAAAGATTTGAAGAGGTGTATCTAGAGTTATTTGCTGAATTATTTTAATCAATAGCTTCAAGTTCAACAGTTTTTACTATTTTTTTAACCTTTACTAGTATAAAATATTGAGGGTTGCAAGAGATATGAGATTCTTTTTACTTTTTAATCTTCACCCAAGAATATTTTCCCATTGATTTTTAGAGAGAGGGAAAGACAGAGAGAAATATTGATGTAAGAGAAACACATAGGTTAATTGCCTCCTGCATGCACTCTGGCCAGGATCCAGGCCAGGGAGGAGCCTGCAACTAAGGTATTTGCCCTTGACCGGAATTGAACCCTGGACTCTTCGGTCTATAGGCCAACACTCTATCTACTGAGCTGAACTGGCTGAGGGAAAGATGGTGGTCAGCACGATGGCAGTGAGGAAGAGAGTGAGGGAGTAAAAAGGGAGTATGTGGATGTGTGTGTGTATGTGTGTGTGTGTGTGTGTGTGTGTGTGAGAGAGAGAGAGAGAGAGAGAGAGAGAGAGAGAGAGAGAGAGCCTGAAAGACATTCCAAGGCTGGTGGACCAGTGAGCCCCCACTGCCACTGCAAGCATTCCCTAGTTGTGGTGTTGGCACAGAAATCATGCCATCTTGAAGGGCAGAGCTTCTGTGACTAGGAACCCAGCTTCACCACCACCCAGACTGGCCTCAGACCAAAACTGAGATCTTAAAGCCACTCTGGACAAAGACCTGCTATCACAGCTGCAGACCTACCAACCCTGAGACTCAAGCCACCTGGGCCTCAAACACTGTGAGTCCCAAAGGGTTTTCTTCTCCTGCCTACCTGCTGTGGCATTATAGATTCCATGCATCTCAAGTAACCCCTGACAGTCAGTGTGTGCAGCTCCCATGGCCACACTTCCTAGATACCCTAGACGGTTTCTGGCTGTTGGTATACAGCTCCCAAAAGACTTTGGCAACTACCCCTCTCCCTGGCACTTGAGGTGGCCCCTGACTGTCAGCACACGTGCCTCCCACCAGACTGTGGTGTCCAAACATATCCTGGAACCTGAGCCAGCCCCTGACTCTTGATGCATACAGGGCTCCCACCAGCCTGCGGCAGCTGAACCTCCCAATACTCCAAGCCCACACTTGACTATTGGGGTGTGCTACACTCCTGGCAAGCCCACTTCCACAGCTCAGGTCCCACACAAGTTGGCAACTGGACCATTCAGTGTCAGCAAAAGTGGGGATATGAAAAAAGCAACCCCCAAAGGAAAGGAAATGAGGAATCACCCCAAACCCCTTCCACACACAAAAGGAACCAAATAAAATGGAGGAATGCTCTATGTCAGCAAAAGAATTCACAATAATGGTCATACAGTTCATAAACTGGATGGATGAGAAAATCAACCTATGTGAGAATCAAGAAGAAATCCAAAGTGATATGGCTAAAATAAAACAAATGATGTCAGGTTTCAACATTAGACTAAGAAAAGTGCAGGACCAAATTAATGAGGTAGAAGATAGAGTAAAGAAATAAGTCCAATTTGAACAGCAACTGGAGAAAAATTGGGACAACAGGAGAAAAGCCTAAGGGAGATTTGGGACAACATGAAACATTTAATAGGGGTGCCAGAAGGAAAAGAATTAAAGCAAGGATTAATGAACCTATTTGAAGAGATAATGGCAGAAAATTTTCCTGACATGGGGAAGAAGAAAGTCACATAAGCCCAGAAACTGCCAAACAAGATAAACACCAAAAGACTTACACGAAGACTCATTGTAACTACAATGGCAGATATTAATAACAGAGAATCATAAGGGTGCAAGAGAAAGAATTACTTACAAAGGATCCTTCCATTAGATTATTAAATGATTTCTCAACAGTAACACAACAACAGGGAATAGAATGAAGTACACAAACTAATGCAAAGCAAGGGACTGAATCCAAGAATACTTTATTCAGCAAGGTTATCATTCAAAATTAAAGGGGAAATAAGGGGCTTCACAGATAAAAACAAACAAACAAAACACACACACACACACACACACACACACACACAACTAAAGGGATTTATCAATACCATGCCAGCAATGTAAGAAATGCCAAAAGGACTGTTGTGAAAAAAAAAAGGAAAAAAGGGGGGTGGGAGAAGGAACACAAGGACAAATAATAAGAAATGACTATAAACAAGTACCTATCAATAATAACTTTAGCTGAAACTGGTTTGGCTAAGTGGATAGAGCATCAGCCTGCAGACTGAAAGGTTCAATTCTGGTCAAGGGCACATACCTTGGTTGTGGGCACATCCCCAATAAGGGGTGTGCAGGAGGCAGTTGATCGATGTTGCTCTCTCATCAATGTTTCTAACTCTCTATCTCTCTCCCTTCCTCTCTATAAAAAATCAATAAAATATATTTAAAAAATAATAACTTTAAATGTAAGTGGACTAAATTATCCAATCAAAAGATATTGAGTAGCTGAATGGATAAGAAAACATGACCCATATTCATTCTGTCTACAAGAAACCCACCCCAAAACAAGTAACTCACACAGGCTGAAAGTGAAGGAAAGCAACATATCTGTCAAAGTGAAGGCCTTAAAAAGAAATAAGGCCACTTCATAATACTAAAGGGATAGATACAACAAGAGAATATAACTCTGGTAAACATATATACACCCAATGCAGGAGCAACAAAACACATAAAAAGGAAAACTTCTGGATGATATCAAGAGAGATCGACAGCAATATGATTATAGAAGGGTACTTTAATATCCCATTGACATCACTGGATAAATTCTCTAGACAAAAAAATAAGCAAAGAAACAGCAATTCTAAGTGACTCACTAGATCAGATGGACTTAATTGACATCTTCAGAACATTTAACTCCAAAGCTACGGAATATACATTCTTCTCAAATGCATATGGGACATTTTTAAAGATAGACCACATGCTGGGACACAGGCAAAGTCTCTCCAAATTCAAGAAGATTGAAAGCATATCAAGCATCTCAGACCACAGTGGGATAATATTAGAAATCAACTACAATAAAAACAATTTTAAAAATTCAAATAGATGGAGGCTGAATAGCATGCTATTCAACAACAATTGGATTACCAAAGAGATCAAAGAAGAAATTAAAAGGATCCTGGAAGCGAATGACATTGAAAACACAACAACCCAAACCTATGAAACAAAGTGAAAGCTATGCTGAGAGGAAAGTTATATGCTACAGGACTACCTCAAAAAACAAACAACAACAACAAAAAACAAACAAAAAACAACAAGAAAAGATGGTAATAAATTATCTAATTCTACAACTTCAAGTATTAGAAAGAGAGCAACAAGAAAAGCCCAGAGTGAGCAGAAGGAAGGAGATAATAAAGATCAGAACAGAAATAAATGACATTGAGACCAAAAAACAAACAACACACAAAAAAAAGTTCAGTGAAACCAAGAGCTGGTTCTTTGAAAGTATAAACAAGATATATAAATGTCTATCCAGGCCGATCAAGAATCAAAGAGAGAGAATCCAAATAAACAAAAACAGAAATAAAAGAGGCAAAATAACAACAGACCACACAGGAATACAGAAGATTGTGAAAAAAATGATAATACTGTTAACAACTGTATTCCAACAAACATAGAGGAAATGGACATATTCCTAGAAAAATATGACTTTCCAAAACTCAAAAATATTCAGTAGGCCAATAACTAAGGAGTAATAAAAAAACTTCCAACAAACAAAAGCCCAGGTCCAGATGGCCTCACAGGGAAGTTTTACCAAACATTCAAAGAAGAACTAAACTCTGTCCTCCTCAGACTATTCCAAAAAATTCAAGAGGAAGGCCCACTTCCAAGTTCTTTCTATGAAGCCAGCATTACTCTAATCCCAAAACCAGAAAAGGACACTACAAAGAAACAGTTATAGGCCAATATCCCTGATGCACATAGGTGCTAAAATTATCAGTAAAATTCTAGCAAATCTATTCATCATTACATTAGAAAGATCATACAAGGTGATCAGGTGGGAATTTTTTTCCAGGCATGCAAGGATGATACATCATTTATAAATCAATAAATGTGATATGTCATATCAGATTGAGATACAAAAATCACATAGTTATATTAGTTGATTCATAAAAAGCATTTGACAAAATGCAACACTCTTTTCTGAGGAAAACTCAGCAGAGTGGGAATAGAGGGATCATACTTTAACATACTAAAAGCCTTATATGACAAACCTACAGCCAACATTATACTCAATGGACAAAAACTAAAACCATTTCCACCAAGAACAGGAATAAGGCAGGGATGCCCACTTTCACCACTCCTGTTTGACATAGTACTGGAAGTGCTAGTCATATAATCAGACAAGAAGAAGAAATAAAAGACATCCAAATTAGAAGAGAAGAAGTAAAATTGTCATTATTAGCAGATAACATGATATTGTACATAGAAAACCATAAAGACTCCATCAAAAAACTACTTGAATTAATAAATGAATTTGGCTGTGTATCAGGATACAAAATTAACACATAGAAATCTTTGGATTTTTTTTATACACCAATAATGAACTCACAGAAAGAGAAACTAAGAAACAATACCATTTAACATTACATCAAAAAAATTAAGATAGCTAGGAATAAACTTAACTAGGGATGTAAAAGACCTGTACTTGGAAAACTACAGGATGTTGAGAAAAGAGATAGAGGAAGATATAAACAAATGGAAGGACATACTATGTTCATATATTGGTAAAATCAACCCCATTAAAATGTCCTTATTACCCAGTGCAATCTGTAGATTCAATGCAATCCCCATTAAAATATCAAGAGAACATTTCACAGACATAGAACAAACTTTCCAGAAATTTATTTAGAACAAAAAAGACCCTGTATAGCCACAGAAATCTTGAGAAAGAGCAACAAGGTTGGAGGGATCACAATGCCCGATATAAAACTATATTACAAAGCCATGGTTGTCAAAACTACCTGGTAGGGGCACAAGAACAGATATATAGATCAATGGAATAGAACCGAGAACATAGAAATTGACTCAAGCAATTATGTTCAGTTAATATTTGACAAAGGTAGCAATAGCATAATAATGGATTCAAGAAGTCTCTTCAATAAATACTGTTGGAAAATTGGTCAGATACATGCAAAAAAAATTGAAACTAGACCAAGTTACACCATACACAAAAATGAACTCAAAAAGTTTTAATATCAGATGGGAAACCATAAAAATCTTAGGAGAAGCCATAGGTAGCAAAATAGAAGACATTTGCTGTAGCAGTATCTTTACTGATACAACTCTTGGGGCAATGAAAACTAATGAGAAATGAACAAATGGGACTACATAAAAATAAGGTTCTGCACAGCAAAAGAAACCATCAATAAAACAAGAAAGCCCACTGCATTGGAGAACATATTTGCCAATGTTATCTCTGATAAGGGTTTAATCTCCAATATTTACAGGGAAATCATACAACTTAACAAAGGAAGATAAATGTTCCAATCAAAAAATTAGCAAAGGACTTAAACACTTTTCAAAAGAGGACATACAGAAGGCCAAGAGGCATATGAAACCATGCTCAAAGTCTCCAATCATCTGAGAGATGCAAATCAAAATGACAATGAGGTACCATCGCACACCTGTCAAATGCCTATCATCAACAAATCATCAAATGGCAAGTGCTGGCTATGATGCGGAGAAAAAGGAACCCTCATGCACTGCTGGTGGGAATGCAGACTGGTGTAGCCATTGTGGAGAACAGTATGGACTTTACTCAAAAAACTAAAAGTGGAACTCCTATTTGACCCAGTGATCCTACTTCTAGGAATATATCACAAGAAACCAGAAACAGCAATCAGAAAGGATATATGCATCCCTATGTTCACAGCGGCACAATTTACAATAGCTAAGATTTCAAAATACCCTAAGTGCCCATCAGCAGATGAGTGTTTTAGAAAACAATGGGACATGTACAAAAAAATGAAATACTATGGTGCTATAAAAAAGAAGGAATTCTTCCCATTTGCAACAGCATGGATGGATCTGGAGAACATTATAATAAGCTAAATAAGCAGTCAGAGAAAGATAAACATCACATGATCTCATTGTGGAATATAATGAACAACATAAACTGATGAATGAAAATAGAACCAAAGTCATAGAAGCATTGAACAGACTGTCCAATCTTTGAGGGAAGGCAGAGGGTGGGAGAGTTAGAGATCAACCAAAAGACGTGTATGCATGGACACAGACAAGGGGATAGGGATATGTGCTGGGCGGTTGGAGAGAGGTCATTGCGGGGAAAAGGAGACTCATGTAATACTTTAAACAATAAAGAATTTAAATTTAAAAAATAAAATTATAAGTTAGAAACGAGAATGATACAAGAAGATATATCAAACTTTCTATGTATTAGCCACTTTGCATACATTAATTTAACCATCACAGCCAACCTGTCAGGCAGGTGCTATTATTACACACATATTAAAGCTGAGATGCAAAGTTTAACAGGCCAATTTCTAACAAATAGTAAGTGGTAGTAGAGCTGGGATTTGAACCCAAGTAGTTTGTCGTCAGATTTGAACCCAAATAGTTTGTACACAGTCAACCACAGTGGCAAACTATGATACTAGGAAAAATCTGGCCCATGACTGTTTTTATACAAAGAGCCAGAAAACAAACAAACAAATAAATAAATAAGTAAATAAAATAAAAATTTTAGATAGTTTTGAAGGTTATTTAAAAGATGATAAGAAGAAAAGGAGAATTTTGACAAAGATTATATGAGGCCCACAAAGCCTCTAATATTTACAATTTATTTTTTTAATTTAAATTTTTATTGTTGACACTATTGAAGATATCCCCCACTTACCCTCCCTTGCCCACCTCCATCCAATCGCCACTCCTTGCTTGGCCCTAGTCACACTATTGTCTGTGACCATGTCCTATGTATACATGTTTTGTAGCTAATCTCTTCACCTTTCTTTATCCAGTTATCCCCGAATCCCACCCACTCTGATATTTGTCACTGTTCCATATAAACATGCCTTTGGTTCTATTTTGTTTGTCCGTTTATTTTGTTCATGATGTTCCACATATTAGTGAGATCGTGTGATACTTGTCTTTCTCTGACTGGGTATTTTGCTTAGCATAATATTCTTGAGGTCCCCCCTTGATGTCTCAAAGGGTAAGAGATCCTTCTTTGTTTTTACAGCTGTACCACATATTTTTTTTATTCACTCATCTACTGATGGGCACTCATTTGGCCATTTTTAAATTGCATTGTTTGTCTTCTTGGCATTGATTTGATTACAGTGGCTTTGTGGTGTCATTTCATATTCAGTATTGTGATCCCTCTAACATTGTTCTTCTTTTTTGGGATTGCTCAGACTATTCTGGGTCTTTTCTGGTTCCATGTAAGTTTTGGAGATTAACCCCTCATTAGATGAGTCACGGGCAAATATGTCCTCCCATATAGTGTATTCCTTTTTCATCTTGTTGATGGTTTCTTTTGCTGTGCAGAAAATGTTTTTGTTTGATATAGTCCCATTTACTTATTTATTCATGTCTTTCCCTTGACATTGGATACATATTGACAATAATATTATTCCAAAAGATGTCTGAGATTTTACTGCCTATATTTCCTTCTACAATTGTTATGGTATTGTGATTTACATTTTTTTCCATTTTGAGTTTATTGTATATGATGTAAGTTGGTCGTCTAACTGCATTATTTTGAGTATATCTGTCCAATTTTTCTAACACTATTTTATTGAATAGACAGTTTTTACTCCCTTATATTCTTTTTTAAAAATATATTTTAATGATTTTTTACAGAGAGGAAGGGAGAGGGATGGAGAGTTAGAAACATTGATAAGAGAGAGACATCTATCAGCTGCCTCCTGCATGCCCCCTACTGGGAATGTGCCTGCAACCAAGGTACATGCCCTTGACCGGAATCGAGCCTGGGACCTCTCAGTCTGCAGGCCGATGCTCTATCCACTGAGCCAAACTGGTTTTGGCTCCCTTATATTCTTTTGCCTCCTTTCTCAAATATTAATTGGATAGGTTTCTGGGATCTCTGTTCTGTTCCATTGATCTGTATGCCAGTTGTGCCAGTACCAGGCTGATTTGATTACAGTGGCTTTGTGGTGTCATTTCATATTCAGTATTGTGATCCCTCTAACTTTGTTCTTCTTTCTCAAGATTGCTCAGACTATTCTGGGTCTTTTCTGTTTCTATGTAAATTTTGGGATTATTTGTTCCAGGTTCATGAAATATGCTATAAATATTTCTCAAGTACAAGTCTTTTATCTCCTTGGTTAAGTTTATCCCTAGGTATCTAATTTTTTGGTTATTGTTACAATAGTAAATGGAATTGGTTTTTCTTAGTTGCTCTTTCTGAGAGTTTATTATTGGTGTATAAAAATGCTACTGATTTCTGGATATTAAATTTGTATCCTGCTACATTGTCAGAATCATTTTTTAGATCTAGTAGGTTTTTGGTGGCACTTTTAGGGTATGCTACTAGTATGTTCAATATCATGTCATCTGCTATTAATGACAGTGTTACTTCTTTCTTTCCATTTTGAATGCCCTTATTTTTTTTCTTGTCTGATCTGTGACTAAGACTTCCAGCACTATTTTGAATAAATATGCTGAAAGCAGACATCCCTGTCTTATTCTTGATCTTAAGGGAAATGCTCTTATTTTGTGCACATTGAGTATAATATTGGCTGTAGGATTTTCAGATATGGCCTTTATAATGTTGAAGTTTGATCACTCTATTTACATTTTTCAGAGTTTTATCATTAATGGGTACTGTACTTTATTGAATGCTTTTTCTGTGTCTATTGATATGATCTTGTGATTTTTATCTTCCATTTTGTGTGTGTGATGTATCAATTAATTAATGTGTGAATATGCTGCTAGCCTTGCATCGCTGGAATATATACTACTTGGTCATAGTATATGGTCTTTTTAATATATTGCTGAATTTGGTTTGCTAATAATTAGTTGAGGATTCTAGCATATATATGCATTTAGGATATTGGCATGTAATTTTCTTTCTTTGTAGTGTCTCTGTTTTAGAATTATGATAATTATGGCTTTGTAAAAAGAGTTTGGAAATCTTACCTTCTCTTGAATTTTTTTGGAATAGTTTGAGGAAGGTAAGTGTTAGTTATTCTTTGAATGCTTAGTGAAATTCACCTGTGAAGCCATTTGGTCCAGGAACTTTGCTGGGAGGTTTGTTTTTGTTTTTCTTTTTCAATTCCATTTTGAGTTTATTGTGCATGGTGTAAGTTGATTGTCTAATTGCATTATTTTATATGTATCTGTCCAATTTTTGGACTAATGAGGTTTTCTAATACTTCCTGATTCTGTTTTGGAAGATTGTATGTTTCCAGGAATTTGTCCATTTTGCCAAAGTTGTCCAGTTTGGTGGCATATAGTTGTTCATGGTATTTTTTCATGGTTCTTTGAATTTCTCTGATGTCATTTATTACTTCTCTTTCATTAGAATTTTATTTATTTGTGTCCTCTTTGTTTCTTGATGAATCTGGTGAAAGGTTTGTCAATTTTGTTTATCTTTTCAAATAACCTACTTTTGGTTTCAATAATTATTTATAATTTTGTATACTTGCCGAGGTCTTTCTCAGCATCTACTAGGGTTTAAGAATTTGGAAAAGGAGCTGTGCATAAGTGAATGAAGACACTAGAGAAGATATATGATTTTGAAGGGTATTTTGGGGTGCCAGACAGAAAATTAGTTCTAGTGACTAAGATTCCCAAGTGTCCAGACACCTAGCTTTTTATTAACACATTTTGCAAAGCAGAGATACATATCAAAGATAAGGTTTGGTATAAAATTGGGGGAACTGCCCTCAGCTATCTGGCAGCAGGCAACAATATATAGATCTTTAGCCCTGCTGAAGCTCCAAGGATCAACAACCTTTTGATGAACTTCTTGCATTTATGACCTGCTTGAATTAGCTGCCAGCATATCTTTAATAAATTTAACAAGAATGTATGTCATTTGTAGATCTTGGGTTCTTTTAAGATTTTTAAATTCTATGGAAAGGATAGAGTTTTATCATGTCCTTTTAAATCGCTGCCAGACATCAAAGGAATCAATCTGCAGTAAGCTCCTTTCTGTCCAACAGTTCTTTGAGTCTCCTTCCCAATCACTGTCCAACAGTTTTAGATGGGTATCCTTCCTAATCACTGTCCCCTGTGACATGAAGCAATAATATTCCAGTTCTGGGTGGTGAACAAAATGGTGAGATGCCATTTTCAGGTCTGACCTTCTTTGGCTTGGTTATGAGTAACCTGCAGCATTGCACAGCTGCTGATAACTAGCATGGCAAGGAGTCTTCACTATCCTCCACCTCTGGATTGTTTCTCCTCTCTCTCCTCAGCATGTTCTTTGGAGCTATTGCCATCTATGGCTAGAGTAGTCTGGTCAGTTTCTCTCTCAAAGCCATTGTTGCAGAGAGAGAGGAGCCAAGATGGCGGCATAGGTAAACACCTACACTGCTGCCTCGCACAACAATTTCAAAACTACAACTAAAAGACAGAACAGACATCATCCAGAACCACAGGAAAGCTGGCTGAGTGGAATTTCTACAGCTAGAAGGAAAGAGAGGGGCTCACAGACACCCAGAGGAACTGCAAAAAGCTGAGGTACGGAGACGCGCGCCCTGAGAGAGCGGGTGCCCGAGTACCTGGCTGGCTTTCTCTGACCGGAGGGAAACGGAGACTCCCAACGGCATTGAACCCCTTATCCTACGACACTAAACCCCAGATCCAGCTGAAACTCATACGGGGGGAGTTGGGACTGTGAAAAGGGAGAAGTGCACGGAAATTTAGGGGAGTCGCAAAAGATAGGAGGGTCTGGTCCCAGTCACGCACGCGCACACACAGGGCGCCGGCGCCACACTGAGGACAGATTGCTGATTCTGCCGCTGGCTTTTGCAACTGGGCGGGAGACAGACCCTCCCAACTGCGCCACTTCTGAGTCCACTGGGCCCCTGTTTCGGGCGAAACCCTGGAGACCTAGACTCGTGTGGTCCTGGTACGCAGGGGAGCAGGGGAGCAGGGGAGCTGGAAAGGCAGCGGTCTAGAGGCACTGCAGGCGCGCACGCACAGGACCGCTCCAGCCATTACCCAGTCACGTGAGACTCGGGGGCTGTGGAGGGCGGGGCCAACTGGAAGGCAAGGCGGTCCCTTAAGCCCTGAGACTCCACCCATCCCAAGCTCAGCAGAGGCTTCTGTGGTCTTGCAAATAAAAAAGTTTCCCTGACAAAGTGAAAATGCCAAAACAAGGGAAGGGATCAAAAACAAAAGAAATGGAGGAAAAAAAACGACTGGATATAGAGTTCAAAACCATGCTTATAAGGTCTCTCAAGAATATGGTAGAAAAGGTGGATAAATTTAGCGAAAGCCTACTAGAGATACAAAAGAGCCGACTAGAGATGCTAGAGATGATGCATAAAATTA